>PVIR01035577.1:0-16460 GCA_004026965.1 Petromus typicus | reverse complement strand
AGAACTGATCTCTGAGATGAAAGCAGAGATATTGGACACTGTCAACACAATGATTAATAAAGCTAAAGAGGAAATCATTGAGTTGATAGAATCCAAGATAGCAAAAGCAATGGAACCTTTTAAACACCTACAAGCAGAAGCCCAGGAAATTAAGAAAGAAAATGAAAGTTTTCGCAATAGAATGAATTTGGCAGAAGACCAAATTTCAGACCTAGAAGACAGGATCTCAACCAATGAACTGGAAAGGCATAATCTATGGAAAAAAGCAAGCGATAATGAAAAGTCAATCCAACAGCTCCTACATGATTCAAAGAAGAATAACATATGATTGATTGGAGTCACTGAGGAAGCAGGAGACAATGCTAAAGACATCAAAAAGCTATTCACAGAGATAATAGCAGAAAAATTCACAGAAAAAGATAAAGAATTGGACATACAAATATATGAAGCATACAGAATGCCACATTCCCATGACAAGAAAAAATCTACACCTAGGCATATAATCATAAAAGTCCCAGATATCCAAAAAAAGAATGAAATACCAAAAGCAGCCAGAGAAAAGAAAACAGTTACATTCCAATGGAAGCCCATCAGGGTCACAGTGGACTTCTCAACTCAAACACTCAATGCAAGAAGAGCCTGGAGGGAAGTCTTCCAAGCCCTAAAGGAAAACAACTTCCAACCCAGACTAATGTATCCTGCAAAATGATCCTTCAAAATTGATGGGGAAATAAGATACTTCTATGACAAAGAACACCTGAAAAACTTCACAAATATGAAACCTGTGCTCCAAAACATTTTAAAGAATATCTTGGGGAAAAATAAGGAAAGTTACAAATCCATGAGGCCTAACTGAGTCAACCCACAGGAACAAACAAGAAACTGATGGGAAAAGGGCAAAAGTAGAATAACACAGCCAAGAACAGGAAAACATGGCAGCACTAAATTTACCTATATCAGTCATAACCATTAATGTCAATGGACTCAATGCTCCAGTTAAGAGATACAGACTGGCAGAGTGGATCAAAAAGCAAGATCCTACAGTCTGCTGCATACAAGAAACACACCTAATTCAGAAAAAAACCCACGTACTGAAAGTAAAGGGATGGAAAACAATACTCCATGTGACAGGAAACAGCAAGAAAACAGGAGTGGTGATTTTATTTGAGGACAGAATAGACTTCAAGCCAAAATTGATAAAGGGAGATAAAGATGGACACTATCTTTTAATTCAGGGAAAAATCCAAGAGGCAGAAATCACAATCTTAAATATCAATGCTCCAAATTCTTTTTTTTTTTTTTTTTTTTTTAGGTTTTTTGAGACAGGGTCTCACTTTGTGGTTCAGGCTGGCCCTGAGCTCAGCCTCAAACTCACATCACAATCCTCCTGCCTCTGCCTCCCGAGTGCTGGGATTACAGGCATGAGCCACCTTGCCCGGCACTGTGGTATGTGGTACTGGTTGCTGCTTGTATTGTTATGTGGTTACCGGGGAATCGAACCCGGGTCCTTGCGCTTGCAAGACAGGCGCCGGAACCACTGAGCTAACTCCCCGGCCCGATGCTCCAAATTCTAATGCACCCAACTATATAAAACAAACATTAACAGACTTGAAAAACCAGATAAACTCCAATACAATAATAGTAGGGGACCTCAATACCCCACTGTCACAAAGAGACAGATCGACTGGACAAAAAGTCAATAAGGAAATCCTTGAGCTCAATCAGACTCTTTAGCAAATGGACTTAATAGATGCCTATAGAGTATTTCACGCCACAAAGTGAGAATTTACATTCTTCTCAGCAGCTCATGGATCATTCTCCAAAATAGACCACATGCTCAATCATAGAACAGGTTTAAGCAAATATAAAGGGATTGAAGTTATCCCTTGTATACTGTCAGACCATAATGTCCTGAAATTGGAGCTGAATAGCAAAGGAAAGCCCAGGATCTTCACAGACATATGGAAACTGAACAACACTCTGCAGACCAACCAATGGGTCACAGAAGAAATTGAGCAGTTCTTACAACTAAATGATAACCCCCGTACAACATATAGAAATTTATGGGACACAATGAAAGCAGTTCTAAGAGGAAAATTCATAGTAGTGAAAGCCTATGTCCAGAAAACGGAGCAAGCTCAAATAAACAATTTAATGCTGAACCTCAAACGACTAGAAAGAGAGGAGCAAAACAAACCCAAAGCTCACAATAGGCAAGAAATTATAAGGATCAGGGCAGAAATTAATGCAACAGAAACCAAGAGAACAGTTCAAAAAAATCAATGAATCAAAAAGTTAGTTCTTTGAGAGGATAAACAAAATTGATAGACCGTTAGCCAACCTCATTAAACAAAGGAAGGAAAAGGCTGAGATCTATGCTATTAGGAATGAGAACGGAGAAATTACTACTGACCAAGAGGAAGTCCAGAGGATAATAAACACCTATTTGAAAATTTATACTTCAATAAAATGGAAAATGTAGAAGAAATGGATAGATTTTTAGACACATACGAACTTCCAAACCTGAATAAAGAAGATATAGAAATGTTAAATGCCCTAATATCAATCTGTGAAGTTGAAAATGTAATTAAAAACTTGCCAACAAAGAAAAGCCCTGGACCTGACGGTTTTACTGCTGAATTCTATAAAACTTTTAAAGAAGAGTTAGTGTCTCTACTTCTGAAACTCTTCAATGAAATTGAAAGGGAAGCAGTACTCCCAATCTCATTCCTGGAAGCAACCATTACCTTGATTCCAAAAGCAGAGAAAGACCCAACCAAAAAAGAGAACTACAGGCCAATATCCCTAATGAACATCGATGCAAAAATTCTCAATAACATTCTGGCAAACCGAATACAGAGAATTATCAAAAAGATGATACACCCTGACCAAGTTGGATTCATCCCAGGAATGCAAGGATGGTTCAACATACTTAAATTAATAAATGTTATACACTATATTAACAGGGTTAAGGACAAAAATCCTATGGTCATCTTAATTGATGCAGAAAAAGTGTTTGACAAAATACAACACCGATTTATGTTCAAAACCCTACAGAAGATTGGAATAGATGGTCTCTATCTCAAACTAATAAAAGCTATCTACGAGAAACCATCAGCCAGTATCATACTAAATGATCAAAAATTGAAACCTTTCACACTAAGATCAGGAACAAGACAAGGATGTCCTCTGTTCAATATAGTTCTGGAAATATTAGCCATAGCAATTAGGCAAGAGAAAGAAATAAAAGGAATAAAGATTGGAAAAGAAAAAGTTAAATTGTCATTATTTGCTGATGACATGATACTCTATCTAGAGGATCCTAAAAACTCAATTAAAAAACTGCTGGACCTAATTGCCAAATTTAGCCGCGTAGCTGGTTATAAGGTCAACGTTCAAAAATCAATAGCTTTCATATACACAAACAGTAGACCCACTGAGATAGAAATTGGGAAGTCAGTCTCTTTCACAATAGCACCCCCAAAAATAAAATATCTAGGAATCATTCTAACAAAGGAGGTGAAAGACCTCTACTTTGAAAACTATAGCACTCTGAAAAAGGAGATAGAAGATGATATTAAAAAATGGAAAGACATACCTTGCTCCTGGGTAGGAAGAACCAATATTGTCAAAATGGCTATACTCCCAAAACTACTCTACAGATTCAATGCAATCCTGATTGAAATCCCAACCGCATATTTCACAGATCTAGAGAAAAAAATCCAAACTTTCATCTGGAACCACGAAAGACCTAGAATAGCAAAAGCAATTCTAAGCAACAGGGACATGGTGGGGGGTATCACAACCCCAAACCTGAAACTATACTATAAAGCCACCGTGATAAAAATTGCATGGTACTGGCAAAGTAACAGACCTGAGGATCAATGGAGTAGACTAGAAGATCCAGAAACTACTCCAGATACATTGAGCCACCTCATCTTTGACAAAGGAGCCAAAAATCCTCAATGGAGAAAAGATAGCCTCTTTAACAAATGGTGCTGGAAAAACTGGACTTTAACCTGCCAGAGACTAAAACTAGATCTAGCTCTTTCACCGTGTACCAAGCTAAAATCAAAGTAGATAAGAGACCTAAATATTAAAACAAACACTCTAAACCTGCTGCAAAACAGGTTATGTAAAACTCTTGAAAACATTGGCTTAGGGAAAGACTTCTTGAACAAAACCTCTATAGCACAGGAATTGGTAAAAGAAATCAGCAAATGGGACCTCATTCTTTTAAAAAGCTCTGCACAGCAAAGGGAACCACCAACAGAACAAAAAGGCAACCAACAATGTGGGAAAAAATCTTTACCAGCTGTTCCTCAGACAAAGGGTTATTATCTAGAATATATAAAGAGCTTAAAAGAATCGGCCCACCCAAATTTAAAGACCCAATTCAAAAATGGGCCTCTGAAATGAACAGAAGTAAGAGCAGCTAAGAAGCATATGAAGAAATGCTCAACATCATTAGTCATTTGAGAGATGCAGATGAAAACAACACAGATTTCATCTCACTCCACATAGAATGCCTGCCATTTCAGATTCAGCCAACAGCAAATGTTGGCGAGACTGCAGAGAAGAAGGAACCCTTCTCCACTGTTGGTGGGACTGTAGATTCATGCAACCCCTGTGGAGATCAGTTTGGAGATTCCTCAAAAAGCTAGGATTAGAGGTGCCATTTGACCAGGCCATTGCCCTGCTAGGTATATATACAAAAGAATTAAAGACTCATATCACAGTGACGTATGTGCACCTATGTTTATAGCAGCCCATTTTGCAATTGCTACATCTTGGAAACAACCCAAGTGTCCATCAACTGGAGACTGGATAAAAAAGCTGTGCTTCTTCTACAGAATGGAGTATTACTCTGCCATAAAAAATGATAACTTTGAATCATTTCTACTTAAATGGACATACCTTGAGGATATCCTCATAAGTGAAATAAATAGGTCACAGATAGGTACATATCACATCTTTTCTCTGGTATGAGAAAATAAAGATGTAAATGAGTCCTAGAATTGTATGTTATATATTGTGAAATAGATAATGCTCAAAGTAAAATAGGCTGAAGGGAGAAAAATAATGAGATTATAACAAAAAAGTAGGGAAACAAATTTTATGTATATGGGGGGGCGGTAGGGTGGGTAGGGCTATGGGGAAAAATGAGAATTAATTTGTGTCTTATACTGGTACAAATCCCCATTATGGAGTGAAATCATGATGCATATATGTAATTATCAATAAAGATTTTTTTTAAGTCTGTTTTCTTTGGAGATATGCTGATCATTTAAAATTTAACCATATCCTAGGTCACAGAGAAAATTATATTCTTTAAGTACAATCCAATTAAAGTAAAGATCAATAATTAAAATGTTGTCTCAAATGCATATGTTTGACAACTGAAACTTTCACTCTTAAATTACTCACAGGTTGAAGAGGTAAAGTACAGATGGAATTTATTTGAAATAGACATAATATAGTATTATATATCAAAACTGTGAATCGGAATTAAAAGAATACTGGAGGTAAATTTGTAGTCTTCCATGGACTGGTTTTAAGAGCGGGAGAGGTTTAAACATGAGAGATTTAAAGCAGATAAGCTGAGTGCTCAAAGTAGGAGTTACAGGGACTTTATTCAGCCTGATAAAGGATACCATCTGAAAATGTTCAACCATAATCACTGGTGAAGCCATGGAAGCATGCCCTCCAGTATCAGCAGTGAGACTAAGATGCCCACTTCCAATATTTCTATTCACCAGTGACCTGGAAGCCAGACTGCAGGCAATGGAACAGACAAAAGAAAAAAGGACAATAAGAATTGACCAAGTAGCAAAAATATCCTGATTTGCCAGAAATACAACAAGTAATAGACAAAATGCAAGGGAAACTTCAAATGATCCATTAAGTAAAAAGAGTCTAGCAAATATGTTAGATACAAGATCTAAACACAAAAATTAATATCATTTTTATGTGTTCGTATAACCAGTTAGAAAATTTAAGAAGACAAAATATTGAATTTATACTATAAACAAGCTATAAGATATTTCTATATATATAAAAATATGTAGAAATTGTTTTTATTTTAATTTTTTTGCTTTTTCTAAAATGGAAATACTGCTAAAAGACATGAAAGAAGATGTGAGTAAATAGTGACCTATCTTGATCTTAAATAAAAAGGTTAGACTTGATTTAACAAATATATCAATCATTCTTTCTTGTCATTCCATAAATGCGTTACCCAGAATCTCAAAGAATATATTTTGCAGAAATAAAAAACTAATAATTACCAATACTAATTAAAAAGTAATAATTAAGGTAATAGAAAAAATCATAGTAGGATATCAGTATAAAGATAAAATAGTAGCTCAATAGAAAACCAGAAAACTCAGAAAGTGAACCATTCATATATGGAAGTTTGATATATGACAGGAGCATTATCACAGATCAATTAAAAAAGGAAGGTAGCTAATTCAAGAAATAATTTAAGAAGTATAAATTATGTTCATACAAATAGTGAAATTAGATCCACATACTAAAATATATATGAAAAGAAATCCTATCGACTAAATACCAAAGTGAAAAAGGCAACAACTCTGAATAATTTAAAGGAAAATACAAAGTATCTTTATGAACTCAGAGTATGACATTCTTTTCTTAAACTAGATGCAAAAGGGCAAGATTTGATGTAAAAATTAATAGACTGCTTGGTATACGTTACAGTAAAAATTTTAAGAATCATTCATAAAAAATGTTCAGGCCATAAACAGATACTTGCAATGCAGTCGAGGAGCTGGCCCAAGGTCAGAATCCAGAATAAATGAATGTCCGTAAATTAGTGAGAAAAAGCCCAATAGCCCAGTGGAAAAAACAGACAAAAGACATAGAAAAGTCATGAATAAGACATCCCACCTAGCAGTGACTTCATGACGTCAGAGGTCAGCATTCAGAGAAACGCACATGACACAGAGAGACCACCTCAGCAGCAGGCTGAATATGTCTCTCGGGTGTCCTGCACTGAAAACTCAGCCACAAGTCCATATGTCCATCATGTGTGGAGCTGAGGCCTCTGAGCAGCCCTTGGGTTTAACTGAACCCCTGAATGAGGGCCTGGATGATGGCATTAGTGCCTTTATAAGAAGACGGAGAGGCCTGGGCTAAGCGGCTTGCTCTGTCTCAGGATGTGATGTCCTCCTCCATGTGGAGCCAGAAGACCCTACACAGGTACCAAGCTGACGCCAGCACCATGCTCTGGACTTTCTACCCTCCACAACCATAAGCCAAGTACCCAACATTGGGTATTTTCTTACATTAACATGGACTGAGACAACTTCTGTATTAACAGTCTCTAGAGAAGCCAAGATGATTGGATGTACACATACACTTACATAGAAAAAGACTTATTTTAAGAAATTGACTCAGTTATCAAACCTGGCAAATCCAAAATCTGTGGGTTAGACCAGCAGGCTATAGACTCAAGGACTTAAATAATACTATCATTCAGGTCCAAAGGCCAGCAGACCAGAGGCTTCCAGAAAGGCCAGTGTTGCTGAGAAAGTTCATAGAGAAGTTTTCTAGAGAATTTCCTATTCCTTAATGAGGTTGGCCTTTATTCTAATTAAGCCTTCACTAACCAAATGAGGCTCACCCATATGAACTGCCCGAAGCCCATACAAATAAAAATACAAACACAAATACAAAGACAAATTTAAACGCAAATCTCATCCAGAAATACCATCACAGACATATTCCAGCCACCTTGACACTGAACACTAATGACAAAGTGTTTGTTTGCCAACACCAAGTGTTGATGTGAATGCCAACACTGGAAACTCATTCCCTATTGAGGGGAGCTTAGGGTGTGGCCATCCCTTCTGAGAGCAGGAGTCCAGGCTAAAGAAACTCCCGCACAGGGGCCCATTGTCTGCAGCAGTGAAGAATCGAAACCATAGGAAATAAGCCAATGGGGACAACTTTCATATGAGTCAGAGAACATGTGTCTGTATGGAGAAATCTACAATGCAACAGTGAGTGGGAAAAACTGGTTTCAGAGGATCAGTACAACAGAACTGATTTTTGTACAATTTTAAACTTATAAAACAATATTATATATTACGTATAGAGAGACTTTAGGGCAATCTGAAAATGCATGCTTGGGATCTGTGCACATTAATTTCAAGTTATGGTGTCACTGAGAAGTAAAGATGGAAAGGAGACAGAGGAGGCCTTCAACTGTCTGTAATTTCTTATGAATTTCTTGGAAGCCCTGAAACAAATATGGTAAAGGGTTACAATGTGATGAACAGCGGGTGCATTCCTCCTCCTATCTCTCCGAGGAGAAATACACACAGAGACCGATGTGTCCGTGAGACCGTGTAGTAAAGCTATGTACAGGAGGTATAATATGGTTCTTTGGAAGTTGCTGGAGCCACAATTCAATGGTAGATTCATTCTTCGCAGAGCAGCAGCGTCGCTGCAGCCCCAAGATGGCAAGATAGAGCAGCTCACGGGGGGGCCGAGATGATGAACTCCTGCGTGGTGTGAGGCAGGCTATGGAGTGCTGTAGGAGTCCAGGGGGGGCCAATCCCACATCCGAGCACCAGGCTGAGATGGGCTCTCGCTGCTCTGTGGGTGTGGGTGTGGTTGGTGCGTCAGTGGTTCCACTCTTCACGGAGGAATTGGGAGCCAAGATTCACGCTGCTGTGCGGCACTACCATCACAGCAGCACAAGGACCATGGATGCCAGGTTGTGTAGATGAGGGTGGTCCTATAAGATTACTTCTCCTGATAATTGCAGCCATCTCAGTCCATGTGAGTACACTGATGTTTGTACCACAACAAAGTCGCCTAATGACACATTTCTCAGAATTAACTCGGGACATGCAATGTTGTGATGTTTCTTGCCAAGAATCGGGACAGCACCTAATGGCCTTGGTCTGTGTTTTCCTACCAGCCTCCTTTCGAACCTGCTGGCCTTGTGGGTCTGTCTTCTGCGGAAGTGATGGTGAAGAAGCAGAGGTGGGAAGAGGCTGAGAGGGAGGCCGGAGTGGAGGGAGAGAAGAGGGTCACCAGGTTGTGGGTTCTGCCATCTCCTGTGTGAGTTTAGTTGTATCTTGGTTTTGTAAAAAGCAAATTTAAAAAAACAACAACAAGTGTTCCATGTTACAAAGCATTACACACGTGTTTCTTAGATGAGGTGGAGAACTGGTCAGAGATCTATGGGGGTTACTACCAGTGAAAGACTGAATTTTCCCACAGGAGCTGAGATTCCTAGATCTCAGCTGACTGCACTACAGAGGGTTTGAGCTGAGAGTCACTGAGGGGTACAAACAGAGTGGTGTCTACGCACCTCTCCAATCTCTGAGGCCCTGGGAAGAGCCATTTCGAAGTACTCGACTGCGATGTCTTAAGATATGTTTTTTGTTCAGTTAGGTCACAGCCAGCTATATCTTCCCTTCCAGGGGCATGACTATCACTCTGTGGCCAGTGATGGCTTGTAATTAGATGTCTTCTAAAGCCGCCTGTGCGCATAGGAGATCTCTGGGAAGGTGATTGGAGCATGGGGGCAGATTAGTCCACTAATGGAGAAGTTCACAGCTGAATGCGATGTTGAGAGGTGAAGACTGATTGGAGGAGGTGATTACTGGGGTGTGGCCTGGGAGGGTCTGTCTACTTCCTGAGAGCTATTTCTCTTCTGCAAAGCCACGTTCCCTTGCAGCCCACTGAGTATGGCCTGGAACCTCTAAACACTGAGCCAAAATAAAACCTCTCCTCCATAGAGTTGTGGGCATTGGATAGTGTAGGATATGGTGTCTCTGTGATGAGGTGACAGAGACAAGAGCTGATCCTCACCCACTGCTGGGGTGGCTTTCTTTGGGGACAGGGAAGCAGCTGGTGTCCAAAGTGAGGATATACATTCCTGGCAGCAGCTGGCTCATGGTACTCCTCGTACACCTGTGAATTCTGTCTGTGTGGTGAGCAGCAAGTCTGGGGAGAGTGGGCGTCTCCTGGCACTCACTGGGCCATGTCATGGTTTAGTCCTTGCTAATTGACCTCAGATGAACCAAGAAGGAAAATGCAGCCTGAATCCAGCCACCGTCTTCTTACACTTTGCCCCACCTCAAGTAGTGTCGGCTCTGGGGAATCTCAAACACCACAGTCCAAGATGTGACTTGGCAGGAGTCACCCCCGAATATCTGGAGGATAAAGCAGTTGATACTGTCAACAGAGTCTTGGCCTGCTCCTTGCCAGAAAGCCAATTAGCCGGGAGGCAAGGCGGTGGTAGAGACAAACCTGATTACTGTGAGCTGGCTAAATAGAAAGGGGCCAGACCACCACTCTAAGGAGTTTCTTAGCCAACAACTACTCTGGAAGAGCCTACATAGAAAGTTTAAGGAGTTATATTTTTAGCCACAGACAGGTGGGTGCTGGGGTAATTGTTAGTCTTACAGTGGCCCCTTTCTTTGACATTCTCTCTGATGTTATCTGAAGGTCATCAGATGTTCTGGGTCCTGAAGATGAAGACTAAGATTCCTGACTGGGAGGTCTTAGACCAGCGCTGCTCTTGTTCCTTATTCCTGCAAGAGGTGACCGCAGCACTTACTATCTTAATCACTTAGGTGCATTTAGTACTTCAACATCTAGGATGCCAAGGAAAGATGAGGGAAAAACTGCAGGTTTGCAAGGGACAACATGCAAAGCCCAAATGAACCAATCAGGCAGCTTCATCATTAAGAAATTGCTTAGAGTTCTGAAATAAAGAAAATGGTCTTTTGACTGGAAACAAAGAAGGGACCTTCTCTGGACCCTTCCCAGAAGCAAGAAGAGCTAAAGAAGTGTTAGAAAGCCAGCTAAGGAGGCACCTGTGATGTGTTAAGGGCCAAGGGGTGTCAGACTATGTAAGAGGGGTGAGCAAAGCCCCAGGATGCAGTTGGAAGATCAATTCCCATTTGGGAAAGACAGCAATGACCTCCCAGGCCCACCAGAGACCTGGGCAAGACTTGGAGAGGCTTCCCCAGTCTGAGGCTCAGAATCTTCCTCTAAAGTGATAGTGGGTAGAAGGAGCACCTTGTGATCAGCCCTCTATACCTCTATACTACTCCTGCTTTATCTGGCCTCAGTTTCACCAGTAGCGTGAGGCTGCCAATCCCTGTGGAGGAAGTTGGCACTTTTAATATTTGATTGATTGATTGATTGATTGGAGACAGGTAGTTCAGGCTGGTCCCAAACTCACTGTGTAGCCCAGGCCAGCCTTGAACTCAAAGCAATCTTCCTGCCTCTGCCTCCTAAGTGTTGGGATTACAGGCACAAGCCACCATGCTCCACCTTGTGGTATGTGGTCATTCAGTGTTGGGCTTACAAGCATGAGTCACCATGTCCAGAACTGTCATATATGGTACCGGGGATCGAACTCAGGACCTTGTGCTTGCTAGGCAGACACTGGAACCATAGAGCTAAATCCCCAGCCCAAATTTATTTATTTTTATTTTTTTAAATTTCAGACAGAATCTTGCTATATATTTTAGCCTGGCCTTGAGCTCACTGTGTAGCCCAGGCTAAACCTTGAACTTTTAGCAGTCCTCTTGCCTCAGCCTCCTGAGCGCTGGGATTATAGGCGTGTGCCACCATAACTGGCAGGGGCATATTTACTTGCTAGATAAGATTGCAGACATTTTCATAGAAAAACTACCCTAACAGTCTTGACTGTGTTGTATCTGAATTCTCTCTGGAGCCAACCCAGGGATAAGAGGCTCCCATACATGTTCTCTTGAGGAATGGCCACTGAGCTTGGTGTTGTGATCAGCACTGTCACAGAAGAGGAGTGAGGCTCAAAGAGGTGACAGTCTTTAATCTAAGTCAAAGCCCACAGAGAATAAGCACAAAACCAAACTTTAATCCAAATCTCACTTCACACTGGTAGCAGAAGTGTCTCACTCTGTTAAGCAGGAGGATGTAGGAACTAAGTATCTGAATAGAATCATACATTTGCACAAAAATAGAAACTTTGTCACAGAAATACTCTTTTATATGTCTTGAAAGTATATGATGGAAAAAATGAGCAAATTTGGAAAATGAGCAAACAGGAATCAGGTCTGGTTCCTACAGAGGGGCTGAGAGGACTATGTTTTGGCTCCAGTGAGAATTTTAAAACAATACAGTCTAAAAGGGGTCCCTCTCTTTTGCTGAAGTCTTCTTCAATTCTGTCTTTGTGCACCAAGAACTTTGCATGTAGTCAGGAACCATATCGGATTTTGGTTTGACTTGGCCATCTTTCTCACAGCCCAGCCAAGCTTTATTTGACTGTGGTCAGAGAGTTCACAATCTGCCTTCTACTTTGGAAATTTATTTGTAATTTCCTCTGTGTGCTAGCCTAGCCATTAGTGCTCTGGTTTAAGAAGCAATGCATGTATGTGCATTTGTATATTCATTTCATCATCCATTTATCCGCTCTTTTTAGTGCTCTATGAAACCTCTGACTTCACCACACCTGAGCATTCTGGTTCTCTTACTATACGTTGTTCAGGTCACTGTTCTGTGGTATCTTGAGACATGCAAAACCACTCACCTGGCCTTGATCTCCTCATACCTGCAGGTTCTGTATCTGAGGATTCAACCAACTGTGGATTGGAAACAGTGTTTTACAGTTGTAGAGGAACTGAACACGTGCAAAGCTGTTTCCTTGTCCTTCCTTGCAGTATAGCATGACAAGCATATGCATAGCACTTGCATTGGGTGAGGCCTTATTCTGTTTTCCTGAAAGTCATCCAGAGGTGATTTAAAGCATGCAGGAGAGGGTACTGAGGTTATACGCAGATTTTGCCATTTCTTAGAATGGATTTGAGCATTTGTAGATTTGAGTATCCGTGGGGTGGTGCAGATGGGTCTTAGAGCAAAAGTCCCAAGGATACCAAAGGACAGCCCAAGTCCTGTGCCTGATACTCATCCGCGAGTAAGCGAGGCTGCACGATGCCTCCTACTCTCTTGAAAGACTGCAGATAGCGAGGGGTAGGAGAAATGCTCACAATTAATATTGTATGATTCAAGAACACCTGTGAACTTGAAAGTCAGAAAGCCCCAGTTTGAAGGTCAATGTCATCTCTCAGTCCTTCGAAATTTTAAGATTGTTTCTTAAGTGTCTGTGTTTTGGGTCCCTAGAATCTTCCCAACATAAGCCATGGCCAAATAGTGCCACAGAGAGTGCCACAGAGGCCGCCAGGCCCTGGCTTGTCCCTGGCCAAGCCTGTCCAACAGCTACTTCTGCTATTTTTATTCCCTTTCTCCTCTGATCTTCCTGGAGGAGACATTTTCTAAAAGAAAGACATAAAAACAGTATTTGGACAGTGAAAGAAGTCCACACAAACTCAAAGCCACGGCCGAACTCTCATCTAATTGGAGAGGCCACAGCCAGGCAAGCCAGGCGAAAGCAGGTGGCCCAGCACTGGGGCACTGACCGGACGTCACTGGTGCAACCGTGGGGCTCCATTTGTGTTTGTTTTCCTCAAAGAACTAACTCTGAAATCCTTCTCTGAATTCCTGAGCTGCTAGATGTTCAGCAGTGCTGCTTGTACGTCATCCAGCACTCCTCAAGGGCAGGAGGGGCAGAGGTGCTGAATTCTAGCAGGAGGCTAAGGGGCTCTCAGCTGCCACTCATGCTGGGTCTGGAGCCCAGCACGGAGCATCTCTAAAGAAGAAAAGGAGCAGGATCTGCTCCCAAGTGTGGCTCATGGACAACCAAGAGTGCTTGTGACACGGACAGAACACACAGCGGCTCACGGCAGCATTTAGAGTATTTGGCCAATTTGTTGAAAATATGGTATAATAAAAAGTCACACAGGGCCGGGGATATAGCTCAGTGGTTCCGGTGCCTGTCTTGCAAGTGCAAGGACCCGGGTTTGATCCCCAGTAACCACATAACAATACTGGGCATGGGGCCTGGGATTTAGCTCAGTGGTTCCAGCGCCTGTCTTGCAAGCGCAAGGGCCCGGGTTCGATCCCCGGTCACCACATACATACTGGGCATGGAGACTCACCCCAGCAGCAATCAGTACCACATACCACAGTGCCGGGCGTGGTGGCTCACGCCTGTAATCCCAGCACTCGGGAGGCAGAGGCGGGAGGATTGCTGTGATGTGAGTCTGAGGCTGAGCTCAGGGCCAGCCTGAACCACAAAGAGAGACCCTGTCTCAAAAAAAACCTTAAAAAAAAAAAAGTCACACAGTAACGAGGCAGTAGAGGTCAACAGGACACCTCGTCTTCTACCACACTCCCACACACCTCAGCAGTGAACTTCCTATAGTTCCCTGCTCAGCTGAGCAAGGTCCTCTTCTGGAATCTCCTGTACCACCATTGCCCCTGGTCTCCAGACCAGCTCGAACATGACCCCTGGATGGAGGACCTCCACCTAGTCCTTCCTACACCCCTTAGACCTCCATCCTGGTCCTTCCTGCCTGGGTTAGGGTGACAGAAGGAGGGGGCCAGGGTGCCAGGGGGAGGATTCCCCAGACAAAGAAGAGACAGATCCTCCCAGAATGTGATACTTCCAAGAGTCATCGTCATACAGAGTCTTTGGAAAACTCAGTAAATCTCCGTTTTTATTTTATGATTATGAACCAGTGGCAATTCCGATGCTCTCCAGGACCTGCCTGCCACCTGGGCAGTGTGACAGAAGGAGGGGGCCAGGGTGCAGGGGGAGGATTCCCCAGACAAAGAAGAGACAGATCCTCCCAGAATGTGATACTTCCAAGAGTCATCGTCATACAGAGTCTTTGGAAAACTCAGTAAATCTGTTTTTATTTTATGATTATGAACCAGTGGCAATTCCGATGCCATTGCAGAGAAAAGAGTGATGATGCTCTTTCAGCTCACAGAGCCACTTTCACATATACATGGAGTCTTACTGTGTGCCTGACCACTACAAACCACCGGCGTGCACACTGGGCAGGGGTAGGGGCGGCCTGGCTCTTGACATGATTCGGCACCCACGTCTTGGGAGTAAATACAAGGAAGATTCTATGCCACCCACCCCCTGCAGAGTGCCTGGCCACATGGGAGGTCAGCCACTATTTTTTGAGATCAAACACCTGCTGGGTCCCCAGTCTCCCACCTTCTCTCCCAGAGCCTGCTTCCCGTCTTCCTCCATAGTAACGAAAACGGAAGCCAGCCCCGACCTGTAGAAATAGTCGATTTCCTCAATCCCAAAGCATACAATTGTTCAAATTTTTTAATTATTCCAAAATCAGGATGTGTTGTACAATTAGTTGGTGCACTCCAAGTAGTGTTTCTTTTTTTTTCCTACTTTTTTTTCACCCCCTACATGTTGTTCATAAAACAATGGTGAGTCTTAACAATTGAGGACATCTTAGAATCAGAGACCAGTTAAAACCACAGAGTGGCAGCTTAGCGTCCAGCCACGTAGACTTTGAGGAGCCACTGCGAGCCTGTGCTCTGAGTGTCTGCTGGTGTGAACTCAGGGCACCAGATACTCGATCCTGAGCCCCAGGAGGTGCAGGCATGGAGAGACATATGTGGTCAGCCATCCCAGCCTTGCTCTCCATCTCTAAGTCCACAGCAACGCTGCCAGTGACAGGAGGTGATCTCGGGACACGCAGGCCTTGGCGAGGCCTTAGGAGACTCCGGAAGTCGGTGGTCAGAGCTGTGTCAGGCCAGACGGGTCGCACATGGGAATACAATTACAGTGAAGCCAGCCAGGCTGGAGGGGAAGGGGAAGAAGGCCGGGTCGTCCCATGAGGAAGTGGCACCGTGGGCAGGCCTAGGCCGCAGTGCAGGCCACTGCCCAGCAGAACCACATGTCCCAGCATGCAGTCTTTACCACTGCTCCTGCAAAGTCCCCTGTGAACCAAAGCCACTCATAGTCTCCAAAGGCTGCTACATGCCATGTGACCTGTCCCTTCTCCCTCTTCAGGAGCCACAGCATGTTCAGGGCTCTGTGAAGTGAAGATACCAAAGAAACTCTCATTTAATGCTTTTGTATTGGCACTGGCAATAGAACTTAGATCCTCACACTTGCAGGCAGGTGATGGGCCACTGAGCCAAATCCCTGGCTTTAGTGTTTTCAAAACTTACTTGATCACAGAAACCGGGGTATGGTTTGCCACTCATGGTATACCACTCATACCCTTAAACACTCACAACGTGAATTTTCTGCCGAGTACCCCTGGGCCACAGGCCTGTGTAGTACAGAAGCACAAGGCACCGAGCGCCAGTGTCATCCTTGCTCACCCGATCAGGGAAGGAGAAAACCAAGGGCGGAGCAGCCAGGGGAGGACAGCGAATGGTCTCAGAGCACAGCCCTGCTGGGCTGCTCTGGCAAGTTGGCTCTGCTACACCAAGTGTCCCCAGTGCAGTGGCAGCTGGCCCTGGTCTGAGATGTCTGCCGTTCCAAGAGGGGTGCCCAGCATAGCCTTGGCACATGGCTCAAGTTTCCTTGGACAGGAGCTGAGCAT
>PVIR01035576.1:0-16226 GCA_004026965.1 Petromus typicus | reverse complement strand
GGTTTGGCTGGATACCGACATCACACCAGAGCCTCAGGCCGCCACGACTCTCGGAGAGAATGAGATAAAAACACAAGCCTCGGCCCTTAAGCTCGGCGCCGCGCAGAACAGCGCGCCTGGGCCGTGCGGGCCGCGGGACCGGACACCGGGAGCTCGTTCGCGGCCGCGGCCGGGAGAGGAGCCGGCCGAGTGTCGGTGTCCAGCCGCCCGGCCGGACTCGGCGTCTGACGTGGCCCCGCGCACAGCCGGGACAGAGAGCCCCCCAGGGAGCGCGCGAGTGGGCGCCAGAGCCAGCGCCGCTCTGCTGACGCCTCGCCCGCTGTTTGTGGGTCCGCAGTCCAGCTCCCACAGACTCAGGATCTACGAGAGGCCGGAGCACCGCGGCCAGATGGCGGAGCTCACCGAGGACTGCGCCTCGCTCCGGGACCGCTTCCCCTTCGCGGACGTCCACTCCCTCCACGTGCTGGAAGGACACTGGGTCCTGTACGAGCTGCCCGACTACCAGGGCCAGCAGTACCTGCTGCGGCCGGGGCAGTACAGGGGGCACCACGACTGGGGGGCCCCGAACGCCGTCGCAGGCTCCTTGAGGAGAGTCATGGATTTCTACTGAAATATGACCCCGCCCCTTCCTCTATCTGGAAGCTAATAAAATATTTCCTGTGGGCTTCATGCAGAAATGGACTCCTCTGTTCCTTTCACCCTGCTTGGAGGGGCGCATCATGAATAAAAACAGAAATGTGTTGGGGTTTCTGCCACTTGTGGGTGGGAAGAGAGGTATGAAACCGGCATTCCTAGCTCCCGATCCACTCACTCGCCCGCAGGTGGTGGAGAAAGTTACTTAGCATCTCTATGCCAGTTTTCTAATTAGGAAATTTTTAAAAATGAGGGGAAATAATTATTTTCAACTCAGTAATATTAAATGTGGATTAAGTAGCTAATAGGGGCAGTTGTTTTATAGTTGTGCTTGATCCAGTATAACTGCTGTATAAGGATTTGCTATGTAAGTGTTCTTTGGTTGAGTATTTGGGCCTTATACATTAGTGTTTTTCAAAATATCAATAATGATTGAAGATCACTTGCATCAGAATCCCCAGGGATGTTTGTTAAAATGTAGATTTCAAAAGGGAACCCTTCTCCACTACTGGTGGGAATGTAGACTCGTACAACCTCTGTGGAGATCAGTATGGAGATTCCTCTAAAAACTAGGATTGGAGGTCCCATTTCACCCGGCCTTCGCTCCACGAGGCATATACACAAAGGAATTAAAAGAGTCATTTTACAGCGACATATGTGTACCCGGGGGAAAGAACATGGAACACTCTCAGAGTTTTTCAACTCTTTGTCGATGGACAATCTGTGAAAGGTTGAAGGGCAGCTATTAGCAGCAAAACCTGAAGAAGCTGGAGTGTGAGCTCTCAGAGCTGCTTACCAGGATGGGCAAGAGTCTGGACAGGACGTACTTGTTGAACAATATAGATAATAAAAGTGTCACTGTGATATAATGGCCCTAAACATGTAACACATGTTATATGCTGGGCACATAGTAAAAGCCCCCAAATGTCTCCATGATTACTTTTAGGTTCTGTAGATATGGGAGAAATGGGTGTAGAGACAATGGAAATGTCGTGAGCAAATCTGTCCCATAAGGAAAAAAGCAAGGGGGACACTAAGTAATTCAAGTTGGCTGACATAGCAGGGGCTCAGACAGGAGAGACCACTTATTCAAGAGGCTGAGGTGGCAGGATGATGGAGCCCAGTATGGGCATCTTAGCAAAAACCTGTCTCAAAATTTTTTTAATGGATTGTATTGGTATATTTTATACAAATGTTGTGATTGTAATCCAAACTGAGAATTTGTACCAGTACATGATATATTTTGATTGTCATTTTTCCCATTCCCCTTCCCTCCTTATACCCCTACCCCCTATATACTTTAGCTTTGTTTCCTTTTTTAACCATCAAAATGTTTTTTTCTCATCTTGACTTAACCCTAACCTCCTTTTCCCTTTTCCTTTTGACTGTCCCAACATTTTTAAGAAACAAAAAGTGGGGAGGAGTTCAGAAAGCAGCTCCATTTTAAGACTCCCCAGGACTGCAGACAAAGGTCAGATCTGTCGATGACTCTGCACTCATTTACAAGAGAGAAGTTAAGGAGCAGAAGCTTCGGTAGGCACAGCTGCTAAGACCAGTGCTCAGCCAACTTTTAATCCCAAAACTGGATCACAAACTATTGAGACAGTGGAAACAATGTTGGATCCTAACTTTACCATGAGTCCATTAAAAGTATCAGGGAGAGACCAGGGATTTAGCTCAAGTGGTATTACACCAACCTTGGAAGCACAAGGGCCTGAGTTTGATCCCTGGTTCCACCAAAAATAAATAAATAAATAAATAAATAAATAAAAATAAAAAATAAATCAGGGAAGTTACTTAACCTCCCTAAGCTACAGTCTTCTCACCTTCCTAGTTGGGGTTGTGTGAAATGTTTTCTTTTCTTTCTTTCTTTTTAAAATTTTTTTCAGTATTAGGGATCAAACCCAGGACCTTGTGCTTCCAAGGTAGGCATGGTACCACTTGAGCTAAATCCCCTGCCTTGGAGTTGTGTGATATGTAAACAATAAAATATAGTGCTTAAAAATGACTGCCTCCTAGTAACCCATTATATGTTCACTACAAATGGTGAATTTTATCTTTTTTATTATCACAAAGATTGTGTTTTGAGTTTGTGCGTGTTTAAAAATTATCATGAGGTTTAAAGCTTAATGAAGGCTACCTTAGGTATGAAACATTATTTAGTTCATTATTTTTAGCTGAATGTTAGATTCCGAGTCTCTGTTTTTATTCCAGTACCATGCCGTTTGTATCACTGCTGCTTTGTAGTGTAGCTTTCACCCAGTATGATTATTTCTCCTGCTTTGTTCTTGCTGTCCAAAATTGTTTTTGCCATCCTGGGTCTCTTCTGGTTTCAAAGGAATTTTAGGATTTTTCTTCTAGATCTGTAAAGTGTGCTGCTGGTAGACAAATAATATCTTGACTGTGCTTTATAATGCTTAAGACAAAAAGAACTACAGATAAATGCAGTTATTTGGTTAATAAAAATATTTTTTACATAGTGTAGACTACCAATTGCATATGTTGGATATGTACATACTAACACTGAATAAATAAGTAAATGGATTATAAATGAGAAATAAGATAGATAAAGAGGAAAGGGGGGATCAAATAGAACACAGTGTGGCTAAACTGGATCTGAGATTTCAATGTAAACTCTTGGTTCCATGAATAGGTAGATATTGGTATGTGTTATGTATGAGTTAGACACATATTTTATACCTCATCTTCTGAAACAATATAGACACAATGATATCTAAGAAAGTAAGAATATACCTAGCAGTTAGACCTTGATATTTAAACAGTATTTTCCAATAAAAGTAATAAAAGCTCTTACCAGGATGCTTAATTCCATGGCTGGAAAATATAAGATAAGAACATCTTGTGGTGTTAGAAAGTAAGAAACCACTTTAAAAAAAAAAAAAAAGACAAATGGGAAGGGCCAGGGATTTAGCTCAGTGGCTCCAGCACCTGCCTTGCAAACTCAAGGTTCTGGGCTCAATCCCCATTAACCACATCCAACAAAGCTGAGTGTGGAGACTCACACCTACCAGCAATCAGAACCACATACCACAGTGCTGAGTGTGGTGGCTCATGCCTGTAATCTCAAGCACTCAAGAGGCAGAGGCAGGAGGACTGCTGTGAGATTGAGGCTCACCTGAGCTACATAGTGAGCTCAGGGCCAGCCTGGACTACAAAAGTGAGACCTTGTCTCAAACAAAAGAGACAAAAACAAAAAAAGGTGGCAGGGATGGGGGAATGGACACCAAAGGATACCTACTGATGTTCCTAATGGTGAAAACTGTAAGAAACTAAGATGTCAACGTTCAATGTCTCTATTTGCTCAAACAAAAATTTCCCTATGGATTCTAATACCCATCACAGTCGTTTTAAAGATAATACCTGACACTGTTCAGATGGTTCTCCACTGAGGTTTCATTACACAGGAAACTAATGGAAATTCTTTAAGCATCTGGAATCTTTTTCCAGGCGTCTGAGGCTGCTTGTTGGTACTATGTAATCTAATCCACCCATCAGTGAGCCACGCCGGAGCAGAGGGGGAGGACAGCGGCTCTGGAGGGCCGTCCTGTGCCTTTACCACATTTCTCTCTGCCTTAAGCTTGTAATAATAATAATTCGCACTATCTGTAGGCTTTTCCCAGTGTGCGAGGCACTGTGGCCACCACTTCCCATCCATAGCATGTCTGATGCACATTAACCATATCCATTAGGTTGGAGCAGTCTCTGCATTCAACGTCAATGAAAGTTCAGAAATTGAAGGATTAACCCAGTAATACAGATTAGAGAGGGCAAAACCAGGATTTATTTGAAGCTGGATTTCCAGCTGCAGAATTCTGCCATCTCACGATGAAGCTACACTGCCCCAGTGTAGTAAAGAGACATTTGGACAAGACAATGAAGCAGAAGGGTGGTGACAGAAAGCCATGTTTATTATCTCCTGGGCACCGCATTTCTTGTAGTAATTTAATCAAATGCTATAATATTTTCATTCAAAATAAGAAGGAAAGAGCCAGCAGGAGAAGAAGGAAAAATCTGCCATCTAGCAACCTGGGAGTAGAGAACAGAACAGAGAGAGATCTTTCAAGTTCAAAAGTGAAAGCTATCTGGAGGCTCCGGCCTGTAGTAGACATGAAACCACCTTGGACCCTGTAACTTCTGTCATTTAAAGCAGATGACCAGCAAGATAATAAAAGTGAAGTCCTGGTTTGGGCTCAGTGAACCTTCTGTGGTATTTGGAGGGCCTGCTGCCCTGGGTCTGCTCAGCATGTTTTCACAATGGTGCGTTAGTTGTACAAGGCAAATGGGGGAATAAAATAAAAGCATGGGATGCGCCTTATATCCCAGCAACTCAGGGAGCACCGAGGATGGTTTCCATGGCTTCTCTTAGAGAACAGGTGTGTGAGCTTAGCAGGAAAGTTAACAGACTGTCACTACTATCAACTATCATGTTGACAAAGAGGGCCTTGGGTCCTCTTACCCTTTTAGAAGTAGGAACTAGCTTGTGAGGGTCGGACATGGACCCCTCTAAGACAGAGATTTAGAGGGAAGGTATCCTCGCTTGTTGAACATTTGGAGAAAATGGAGGAGGAGAGGAAGAGGAAGGGAAAAGAAAAGGAGAAGAAAGGGTAGAGAATGTGAAGCAGAAGAGGATGAAGAAGAGAAAGAAAAATTTCATCAGCCTGGAACTGAAACCCGTATGAGCAACATATGATCATGCTAAGTATTTTGAGTTGAAAAGAAGAGTGGATTTATTTTTTTTTAATATAAAGGCAGTCTTACCTAAATAATTACTTAATGGAGGAAGAAGCCTGGTGTCTATTGTTAGAAAACCAGACAAAGGGGGCCGGGGAGTTAGCTCAGTGGTTCTGACGCCTGTCTTGCAAGTGTAAGGGCCTGGGTTCAATCCCCGGTAACCACATAACCATACTGGGTGCGGAGACCCACACCCAGCAGCAACCAGTACCACATACCACAGTGCCGGGCGTGGTGGCTCATGCCTGTAATCCCAGCACTTGGGAGGCAGAGGCAGGAGGATTGCTGTGATGTGAGTTTGAGGCTGAGCTCAGGGCCAGCCTGAACCACAAAGTGAGACCCTGTCTCAAAAAAACCTAAAAAAGAGAAAACAAGACAAAGGGAAATTCTCCAACTTGAAAGCTAGAGTTAAAAAGCCCAGGGGAAGAGCAGCCCCAGCTCTGGGGGCAGGATGGGAGCTGCTGGCAAGCAGGAATGATGCCCTAGAGCCAACACTGCTAATGAAGAGGAGGGAGGCCCCTCTCTCCAGAGAAGGTTTACACTAGAAACTGCCAGGGCCCAGAGAAAAGCATGAAAGCTGGTTTTAAGCTCTCATTGCTATCAAAGAAGACCAGAAAAGACCTATGCTATGGTTTGGGTAAATATCCTTCCAAGAATGCTGCATTAAAGACTTGGTCCCAGGTCATGGGCAGGTAGTGGACCCATTAAGTGGTCAAACCCAGGAGAAAAAGTTCAATGATGGGTGTCCTTCAAAGGAGATATTGGAAGCCCATAGCCTTTCATCTCACTTTTTTTTTTTTTAGACAGGGTCTCACTTTGTAGTTCAGGCTGGCCCTGAGCTCAGCCTCCAACTCACATCACAGCAATCCTCCTGCCTCTGCCTCCCGAGTGCTGGGATTACAGGCGTGAGCTACCACGCCTGGCACTGTGGTATGTGGTACTGATTGCTGCTGGGTGTGAGCCTCCATGCCCAACATTTTTACATCGTTAGCAGGGATCGAACCCAGGCCCTTGCGCTTGCAAGACAAGAACAAGAACCACTGAGCTAAATCCCCAGCCCTCATCTCACTTCTTTGACAGTGGTGAACAACTTCCTCCACCACATGACTTCAGCCAGGAATGAGGCCTCCACCACAAAAATATTGGATCTGTCCAACCACGGACTGACTTCTCCAAAACTGTGAGCCAAAATAAACCTTTCTTTTTAATAAGTTGATTATCTCAAGTATTTTATTATAAAGATGAAAATATGAATAATACAGTGGTAGAACTTCAGTAGCTTTGCCTAACAGTCATTAATAGAAACAATAGAAGCAGTAAAGATGGACATCAGGAACTTGACCAAGTTCCAGGGACTCGCACCAACTAGCCTTCTGCCAGAATCTGGGTTTTTGTTTGCTTTGGTTCCTTCAAAAACACTGAGCAGCACGTATGTTGGCAGTAAATATCCTCACACAGAAGCTATCAAAGCCCCAAATACCTGGACTCTCAAACTCTCTTACTGGCCGGAAAACTGAAGTGCAAACCTGCAGGGCAAGCATGCTGCTCCCGACCGTCTGAGCCTGAGCTGTAAGAACCAAGAAAGGCACTAGGCCAGCTGGGATCTACGTCCAGGGAGACACCCACTGGGAGATGCTGTGATGCCACAATATTCCCTCAATTCATTATCACCAAAGGTCTCTGGAATACATACATATTCAGGTGTGAAAGCTGCTGCGTTAAGCAAAGAAATGAGTAAATAAAATTTTAACTTAGAAACATTGCCAGCTTAGGTTTTCAATAATGGAGTTGGTAGACATTTTCAATAGCTTCCTGTACACTTGGAGGTAGAGATAAAGATGATTGCACCAAGAAAAGCGCAAATGAACAAATAACTCACCAGCTAAAGTAAGTGTTTGATGTTTTACACATCATCCTCTGGATGTGTAAGATTCAACTTCTTTAGAGGGCATTTAATAGCAGGTAAGCAGCAGCTGTTAGCTTGACCTATACTTACTTTGCATTTCTGTCTTCTAGCAGAAGAGGAAAGGTGAGATTAACCCACATGGGGTCAGAATATACTGAGATCACTGCCTTAGTATAGTGTGTAGGGCTCTTTCTATTTCAAGTTATAAGAAGCTTTGAGCTCAGCATGATGGTATTCACCTGTAGTCCTAGCTACTTAGGAGGTCGAGGCAGGAGTTCACTGTAGGGCTACCCTGAGAAACATAATGAGACCCTCAAATCAAAGCCGACCAGTTAAGCATGGCTGTGCCTGCCAGTAATTCTAAGAACTAGAGGCAGGAGAACCTTAAGTTCAAAGCTAGCTTTGGCAAGTTAGCAAGATCCTGTCCTAATATAAAATTTTAAACAAGGGCTAGGAATGTAGCTCAGTACTGGGTTCAATTCCCATGGGCATTAAGGACAACAACACCATATTTATAGATGAGCAGAGATTTATTAGGAGAATCATCTCGTATGATTATAGAGTCTGCAAGGTGTTCATAATCCTCAGTTAGCAGACAAGACAACCAGGATACTGGTGGTGTAGCTAGGGGAAGTCTGGCCTAAAGGCCTGTGTCAGTTACTTTTCTTGTTGCTGAGAAGGAAAGGCTTATTTGGCTCACAGTTTGTAGAGGTTTTAGTTCATATTTGGCCAACTCAAGACAGGGTGGCATGACAGACGGGCATCACAGAGGAGAGACAGTTCATGAAAGGAGAAGGCAGAAAGGAGCAAGGCAGCAAGCTACGGATCGCAAGCAACAAGCAGCGAGTACAACAGCTGTTTCTTCCTTTCTCTCTTATCCAGCCCACCCACCACACTCACACCCTGAATCTAAGCACCCGTCAGTCAATCCCAGCTTCATCCTGGATGCCAGTATCACAAACCCTCTGAAAAAGCCCCACCTATAACTGCATGAGGCTGTGGGAGACATCTAGACACAACCGTGACAGCCTGGAACCAGTCAGCAATGTAAGTCTCATTTCAAATCCAAATACCCAACAACCAAGACTACTGATGTTCGCTGGAAGAGAAAGATGAACGAACATCTTATCCACAGAGCTCATTTATGCTTCCTCCTTCTTTTTGTTCTATTTCGGCCTACAACAGATTGTCATGCCTGCTCACGTTGGTAAAGGTGAGTCTACTTATTGAGCCTACTTATTCAAATACTAATATCTTCAAAACACACCCTCCCAACACTCCTACGAACAGTTTACTAGTTATCTGGGTACCTCTGAACCCAGTCAAATTAACACAGAACTAACCAGCACAGCTCTCAACCTTATTCTCGGTGTGTTCCCAGTTTAGAATAGCTATGGTATGTTAGCCAGCTTTTCAGCATGATAGCAAACACTAAGATAATCAATTCAATACGAAGAAACAATTCATTTTGGCAAACAATTTTGGAGATTCTATCCACAACTGGATAGAAATTTTTTTTTTTTAACCTCAATTAGAGTTGGGGAGAAGTGTCCAGGTGGTTCTAGAAGCTTGCAAGAGGCAGGTACAGAAATTTCTCAGTTCAGAGCAATGTAACAAGTGTTTGGAAGAAATAAATGAGTCCAAAGTTTAATGACATCCCAGAGTCCCCTAGGTATGTTTATGTTTCTAGTCTTGTGTGTTCTCAGAACTTTAATTCTACTGAGAAATGGGGTTAGGGACAGTCACCTTTAGAAAGCTATTAAATAACCCAGGCAGCATCTCAGCAGCGCTCAGAGCTGGAGTCAGAGCCCGTCATCACTCCTGGAATTTCTGCCATGACCTCCTCTTTGGGTTTCCTATCTCTAGTTTTTGCCCCCTAAATCTGCCCTCCACATATAGCCAGGTTTGAAAGGTCTGGAAAGAGGTCTTGAAAGTGAAGCTGTTTGAATCAGTGCCACCCCCAAAGGTTCATGGCCCCCTCTTAATCTCAGGGAAACACATAGCCTCCTTCTCCTAAAGGTTTCCCCCTCCCTTTGCTTCCCACCCTTTCCCTCTGCCTTACCCTCTTTGCTCCCTTCTGCCCAGGGCCTGTGGGCCTTCCCCACCCTTAATGAAGTCTTAACTCTCTTTGTCTCTCTGTTCATCCGACTAGCCTATGTCCTCTACACTATTTAGCTTTTTGCAACTGAGTCAAAATACTTGAGATAACTTAAAGCAAAAAAGATCTATTGTGGTGCATAGTTTCAGAGGTTTCAGTCATGGTCACTGTGCTCCTCGCCCTTTAGCCTGTGATGGGGAAGACAACATGGCAGGAAGCAGGTGGTGGAACAGAGCTGCTCACCTCTTGGTAGCTGGGAATGTTTTTTTAAAAACCTCAAATGCTATTAACTACCTTCCACTCAAGGTTTTGCCACTTTCCAGCAGTGTCATGGGCTGGGGACAAAGCCTTCAACACAGAAGCCTTTGGCAGATATTCGAGATACAAACTTCGGCAGGGCCTTATGCGACCATCACAGCACCACGTACTATCCTTCCAAGAACATACCAGAAGTGAAACTTGATGCCTTTTCCTATGACTGACTACTGTCTTCTATCACTAGACCATTTGCTGTTTGAGACAGGAACATTGTATGGCTTTAGTTTATGGCATATCCCTGCACTGAGCACAGAGCTAGACCCAGAGTAAGTGCTCAATATCCTTGCTTTAATCAGTGGATAGATGGAAAAAGGGATAGAGAAATTCATGGAAGTCCTCAGGAGGGACATGTGCATCTCCTCTGGATTTGCCCAGGGATCAAAAAGCATAATGTCCATGGAGCAAAGAGTGCAAGGCAGGGGTCAGAAGAAATAAGGGAAACACATAATCTAGAGTTGGTCCTTGAAAAGCATCAGATGTTGTGCCCATACTTTTCTGTAGAAGGATTTAGCTAAGGAGTACTAATATCACAGAAGCAAGTCAGAGAAATCTAACACTGATGCTTTGCATTGGTGAGAGGAAACCTTGCAGGTAGGATCCTCAGTTAGATGCTGATTTGATTTTAGTGTAGTTTCCTGTTACCAGCTGCACAGGATTCTCTATCTAGCTTCTTCAGCTTGCTCACTGGCAGTCCTCCTAGACACAGTCTTTTACTCTATGGGATGCCAGTTTATTTCTTGTGCTATGAAGCATATACCATAGACAGTTCGAGGCACTAGATTTCTACCAAATTGGCTGGATTCACCAATATTCCTTCACAGGGATGATTCAAAGAAGGCCACATGTTGAGCCTGGTCAAATTTATTCTCTTTTTCTTGCTTGTTAGTTATGTCTGCATAATAGCAACTGGATCCACAGCGGGGGATGAAATAGCCCAAAGAAAACCTGTAGAGAGAGAAGAGAAAAGGCTCAGGGGAGAAACCTCAGGAATACTAGGATTTTGGAATAGAAAGGGCCAGACACATATATATTATATATAGTATATTATATATTATATATAATATAGTATATTATATATTATATACAATATAGTATATTATATATGTATATAATTATATATTATATTATCATTTATATTATATTATAATATATATTACATATCATTATATACAATATTAATATTAATATATAATATATAAAATTTTACAAAGCCTTACAACATGGACAGTTCTATCAGCAGAAGCTAATCAATGTCCAATACCTCAGGTGTGACAATACACACTGAGGATCTAGAGGAAATTAAATGAAATGTGTTCCTAGAAGATCTTTATTGACACCAACAAAAACATTGGAAGAATGCAGAAGTGCAGTCAGAAATGACATCAAGTGAGTTGGTGAGACAGGAAGACATCAAGTGGAGAATACTCTGTGGGAATGTCCACAAGAGAGGCAAGTGGCCAGCGTTCACTGGAACCTAGGTAAGGACTGTTCAAAGGCCATGAAGATACTGTAAAAGTGAAGAGTACAGACTTTGATACCAGCCCACCCGAGTTTGAATCTTCCACTTACTGTGCGACTTTGGGTTGTTTAAATTGTGCCTATTGCCTCACTTGCTGAAGAGAGATAATAATATTTGTATCACAGGATTGTTGGAAATATATATTTCTCAGAACAGTGAATGTCTAGACCATGACCAGCAGTCAGTGACTGTGGTGTCTTTATTTTTTTATGCAGGCTCTTGCCATTCTCCATAACCAAATACTAAATTGTCTTTTTGGGTGTGAGGAACAGGACAAACATTTCCAGGATACTTTTTCCCATATCACTTTGGAGTAGTACTCAAAAAGAAATAGATGGCTAAATTGAGGATATTTCAATCAAGGGTCTATTGATAGTCATGTAAGCCAGGTCAGGAAATCAACAAGACACAGGGACTGGGTTTTTAAGCTCAATGAGTCAAAGGAAAGAAGTAGTTGCCACAACCCAGGTAGGGTCGTCATCTACGCGACTTTCTAATGAGACCCTGTTCTTCCCAGAAAGGATTCAGCCAGGCTGTGGATAGATAGTAATGAGGAAGACAAGCGAATCACTCTTCTTTGGATCAATTGGATCCTACCACAGTCCTTCCCCTGGGCCAAAGTCAAGCTGTGGGTCTACAAAGCAGCTCACAGGTCCAGAAAGCCTCCAGGAAATCTTTCTCTAAATCCCTGATTTAATCAAGCTGCTTTCTTCAACCTCTCAGTTTCACATTTTGACCTATTGAAAAAGATAGGGACATCTATAGAGTTATTTCATAATAATAAAGTTTTAGATTGAGGGTTCCCAGCTTGCCAAGGGCCTCCTCAAGCAGTCCCCACCCCACGGGATAAAGTTCAGGACAGTTAGCTCAAAATACAGCATCTTGGCATAGAGAACATTTAAACCGAAGGAACACTTTCAGAAAATGACAGTAGCAAGAGGGTGACCGTGAGTTTCTGTCTACTTTCTTTCCCAAAGCAGGCCAGAAAACCTGGCAAGGACTTCCTGTCCATCTAAAGCAGGTACTGAGACCCTTGTTTGAGAGATAGCTGCAACCAGCCCAGGGCAGCCTAAAACCTGAGTTGGGGTAATGAGCAGATGAGGAGAGAACACACAGATGCACAGGTAAAGACAGAAGCTGGGCCCAAGCAGGATGCAGCCCTCACAGGAAATGGCAGCTGCATGCCTGTTGAGCATGTTTTTTTAAATACAGTTTCCAAGGAGGTGTTAGGGGTGGTTTCAGAGAGAGAGCCAGGCTCTTGTCTACATGGAGAGTGGGGAAGGCAGGGCATTCTCAGGGCTTAGCCAGCCACGGTGCAGTTACTCATCAAGGACACAGACCTTCCCGGGCTGCTGCTCTGATTGCCTGAGCTGAAGTTCAGGAGCCGAGTGCAAGACGTGTCTTTTGTCTTCGTGTCCCGAGAGCCAGGCCTTGCGCATTACTCAGGAGTTTAGCTTAAGACCCTCACCTTGGTCGCTTCCTCCAGCTTCCTAGAGATCTCCTCTCTACCTGTGTCCAGAGGAAAGGAGCGTTCTTATCTCCGAGACCCAAGGTCACGGAGGGAAGTCTGAACAGACAGGCCGCCAAGTGCCCCCAGTTTATTACCACTGGATTGTCACTTTATTGCCTATCATGATTCGCTATGACTTCCTATTCCACACTCAGGCTTGTTTAATAATTTTTACTTCCTCAGGAAGGGTCCTGTGTTGTGCGAAATTTTTATTAAATAAAATCATATGTTCTTTTCTTGCTTACCTTTTGTGACAGGAGTTTCAAGTTTAAAATGCACTCAGTGAGTTAAGAACTCTTTTTCTTTAAGAACTTTTTCTCCTCTGCATAACTCTGTAGGATAAACACTGTCATCCCCTTTTAACAGATAAAATCTAGGGGGAGGGGGCATTGCTCAGGGGTGTAAAAATGGCAAATGGCCAAGGAAAAGCTCAGGCCTGTTTCCTCTGATTATCGATTTGGTGCTGTCTTTACCTCAACACAGCCGCTTGCCCAGGATAAAGGAAACTTCTGCTCCTCATCTGTGCATGCAGGGACCAAAGTATATGGATTTTGACTTATGCCATTTTAGTCATCTTCTCTATTATTGAGATTCTGGTCCAACTTTCAAGCTTTACCATAGAGCATCAGGAATAACGTGACTTTAATGATGTCAATACACTGAGAAGTGATTCTGTACGCTTCCCATTTGTTAAAACAAAATAACTATGAAAGGATTTCCTGGATTCAGTTCCGTGTGCTGCTTGTATCAGTTTTCACCTGCTTCCTGCTCACCTCAATCCACCCGGCCTTAGCCCCAAGCCTGCCCCGCACCACCGGTCTACTTCAATGCAGGTAATGGGAGCTGCAGCCTATTCAGGAGACATGCACACACACACATACACCACACACACACACCACACACACACACACACACACCCCACACACACACACCACACACACACACAGCGTGAAGAGATGAAGCATGAAAGTGAAAAAAAATGTTCAGGGGACTCAAAGACAGGAGGGAGAGCACATTAGGGCAGCAGGCCGAGCGTGTGGACTGGGTGGGAAAGGGCCAAGCAGGCTGGGACAAAATGCACTAAAGAGAGGTGCTGGCGGCTCTGAGTCACTGCCTCAAAAGCCTGGAGCTCCTCTCGTTTTCTTCCCTGACTCACCCTGCATTCATGAGATTGTTAGGAGACACCGCTAATGAACGCTTCAGATCATCTAGGCAGCTCTGTGGAGCTGTTACACTAATGTAAGTTGGGGCCTTGGCAATCGATTTTCAAAATGTAACATAGGGGAGAACAAAATACACAGAAAATGGATGAAAAGCACAGATGTCATGCAGAGGGGTAAAATCGGGTGGAAAAGACACATACTATAGGATTCCATGTTTATAAAATATGATGCCAGGAAGAAGGACTCGAAACTGTCCAAAACTTGATAGTGGTCCCAGATTGGACAGTGACCAGAAAGGATTTTAACTGTATTAAAATTCGTGCACTTTTTTGTACATAGGTTATATTTAATTTTTAAAAAGCATTTTAAAACAATTAAGTAGTAGACTTTCCCTTGCCATTTCTTGACCATAGATGCCTTAAGTGGAGAAGGAGGAAAAGCCTTTGACACAAAATCATGGGTCATTCCTCATTCATCAACACATATTTATTGAGGACAGTGGGTAGGGAGGGTAGGCAGATGTCAGTCAAACAGCCGCATGAATCAATATATAAGAGATGGCGAGGATGGAAAACGAGAAAGAAGTCTCAGAAGCCTGTCCGAGACCTAGAGGGCAAATAGGCTGTGGTGCTGTGGAAGGGGATAGTCATCAAAGAAACGGTTTCGGCACTTTTAATGAGTAGGCGTAACGAGCCACTAGGGGGCGATCGCAGACCAGCATTTGTGCCGATTGCTAACTTGGTTCGGATGGTGGTTGCTAAAAGTGTGCTTAGCTTCTCCACAGTGTTGGAGGGGCCCTCGATGCTCAACAGAACATAAAAATTCAAGCTCGGACTTGTGAATGTAAATGTTGCTGTACACCCTTGCACTAAACTGCAATACAAATTCCTGCCAACTGTGTAATGGCTTGACAAAAAAAAAAAAAAAGTAAATAATAAAGCATGACTTACAGAATCAAGCTTCTTCACTGTCACACACCCTCAGAGGGAGAAAGCACAGACCTGCTTTGTCTCATGGATGCAGACACCCGGTCCTCACAAGCCCCTCATCTGCTGTGCCCCATCCTCTCACAAGAAGCATCCCCTGCGAGCAGATTGTTTTACATCTATTATTCCCCAAGTACTCTAGGAACATTTAGAGCATACCACCCTCCTCTTTAAAAACTAATTCCTGGTTGGTTTTTTTTTGAGACAGGGTCTCACTTTGCAGTTCAGGCTGGCTCACTATGTAGCCCAGGTAAGCCTCAAACTCACAGCAATCCTCCTGCCTCTGCCTCCTGAGTGCTGGGATTATAGGTATGAGCCACTACACCCAACACTGTGGTGTGTGGTACTGATTGCTGGTGGGTGGGGGTCACCACACCTGGCCTTGTGGAATGTGGTTAATAGGGATCTTACTTGGACCTTGTGCTTGCAACGCAGACACCAGAACCACTGAGCTAAATCCCCAGCCCCACAATTAATTTTTTTTGACTTTTTAGAAAATGGAAGCAATGCTCTGTGATTGGGAAAGGGCTGTCTCATCCAGTCACTGCCCAAATCTCAGACCCTTCCTTCCTTCCTTCCTTCCTCCCATCTGTCCTTCGTTTCTCACTGTGTCTGTCATAGCTACCTAACACCCTTCCCGCCCAAAGACTGAACTCTGGGCCTCAAACAAGCTAGGCAAGCAGGGAACACAAGGAGCTGCATTTACAGCCCTCCACCTGCGTTCTTGTTTTGGGGAAATCAACAAACACTTTCCATTTGCTGTTTCCCTTGCCTGAAGCACTGTATTTGTCATTCAAGTTTCAGGTGGACTCTTACGTCCTACAGAAAGACTTCCTGAACCGCAGGCTCTCCTCTGCCCGATCCCAACCTGTAAAACAGAACCGTGATCTCCAGCTGGACAGGAAGTGGCCCGGTGTGTACAGCTCCCGGCCTCACCAGCAGCTAGAGCACCGTGATTCTGGCTAACGGAAGCCTTCGGTGGGAAGACCTTGCAGGGACACGGAAAGACCTATTTTCCTCTCCCAAGGTCAGCAGTACAGATACGATAGGTGGAGCTTCTGGAAGCATCTTGAACCCATAGGTGGCTTTGAGGATGGGAAGCCCGCAGCCCTGCGGGGTGGGATTGGAGCAGGGAGTACCAGCTCTGGACATCTTTGATGTGAGAGAGAAACAAGCTTCTATCTCACTGTTATTTGCGATTTTACTACTACGCTAATCTCAACACTAGTTATCGCACCCCTCCAGCCACATCACTCTGTTTTCTCCAGTGTCATTTCACTGCCCAAAATGCTCAATCGTGAGTGTTTACATGAGAGCAGATACCTAATGTGTCTGGTTAAA
>PVIR01035575.1:0-16345 GCA_004026965.1 Petromus typicus | reverse complement strand
ATAACAGTACTGGGTGTGGAGACCCACACCCAGCAGCAACCAGTACCACATACCACAGTGCCGGGCGTGGTGGCTCACGCCTGTAATCCCAGCACTCGGGAGGCAGAGGCAGGAGGATTGTGATGTGAGTTTGAGGCTGAGCTCAGGGCCAGCCTGAACCACAAAGCGAGACCCTGTCTCAAAAAACCTAAAAAAAAAAGAAACCAGTCACAAAAGGCCATGTATATTAACATTCCACTTACCTAAATTCCATTTGTATGAAATTTACAGAACAAAAAAATGCATGTGACAGAGTAGATTAGTGGTTGCCTAGGCTTGAGGGAGAGCGAAGAATGAGGAATGACTGCTATGGCTATGGCATTTGTTTTTAGAGTAATAGGAATATTGTAAAATTAGATAATGATGATTGTGACGCAGTTGTGAAAATACTAAAACCCACTGAATCTCACACTTTAGAAGGGTACATTATTGGGATGTTGTCTATGTAAACATAAAAATAGGAAGAATGAAGGATAGAATTGAACTAACTCTGTGTTAGAGGACTGAGTTGAGCTTACACCGTATTGTTGATGGGATAGCCTTGTTGTCAGGACTTGTAGAGACTTAGGTTTGTATTTTCTCACATGGAGATACAGATAACTTCATCTTGGAAGCCCTGCAGAGTAGCCTGTGCATCTCAGTAAATACTGCTAGACTAAAAGGATGAGTGAGTTAACTTAGAGCCAGAGGTGTAGCTCCGTAGTGAGGAATGCTTAGCTTGCCCACGCCCCTTTCCCAGCACCAGGCAGACATACAAACACCAGTGAATCTGCCTTGCCGTGCAACTTGGAGAAACTGACTTCTTTGAATTTCACTGTCTGGTCTATACAATTCAGTTTGCCCTTCATGGGATGACTGTGAAGATGACTGTGATGTAAGTGACTGTGTGTATGTAGTTCAGCTTTTTATGCAAGCTGGAGGCCAGTCGATTTCATTAGTTTGCTCTGGCTGCTGTCATGCATAGCACAGACAGGGTGGCTGGGCAACAAAACATGCTGTTTCCAGTTCTGGAGGCCACGAAGTTCGGGATCAGGGCACCGCCACTCAGGGTCTGGTGAGGGTTCTTTTCCTGTTTGTGGGAGGCTCTCTTTTGCTCTGATTAATAAACCCTTTCATGACAGAGAGAGCTTTGTGTCTCTTCCTCTGCAATAAAGGCCCAAATTCCATCATGAAGTCTCCACTTTGATGACCTAGTGCAACCCCAGTCATTTCCCAAATACGTACTTCCAAATACCGTTGCAGGAGGGGTTAGGTTTTGTCGTCCTGTCCCTCTCCTGTCCTCCCTCCTGAGGATTGCTCCTCGGGCTTTCACACTGAGCTGCATCCCTAGTCTAGTTTTACATTTTTAGTTGAGTCAGGGTTGTGCTGAGTTCTTGGGTTGGCTAGACTGGTGAATTTGTGATCCTCCTGCCTCAGTGTCTCAGAATGCTGGGTTTCCAGCCTGAATCCCACACCCTGCTGGACCTGGGTATTGTAGCTTTGGCTGAGGATGGACACAAATATTCAGTCCACAGCAGGTTACTGCTCTTCATTGTCAGCCTTCAAGTCATGGTTGTCCTGGCCTGGCCCGAGGATTTCCAGTGGTGGCTGAAATCTACCCGGGAGTGACATTTAAGGTAGACCTTTCTGTAATTGGTCATCCTAGAAGGGATGCATAAGGAGGCATTGTTTGGTAATTGAATGGGTTATATATACTACTTTGATATTGAAACCTGGAAGTTCTTGGTTTGGCTCAAAGTTATTTATTTTACTGAAGTCTAACATTTAGACTTAATAGCCTTCTATTTTAAAAAGTTCTTGAAGTTGGATAAGGCCCATCCATGTCACACAAATATAAAGTTACCCTGTGTGTTGTTGATGAAATTGTTTTTCATTTTCATGAAGAAACCATAATAAAAACTATAATGCAGTATAATTTATATACAAACATACTAATGTATTTTACTTGCTTTGAGGAATTAAGACTTTTCTCATCTCAAATTTATGATAGAAATATTTTATAATGTTTTCTTTGTGTTGTATGCCTTTGATGCACTCTGATGGTTAAGTCAGGTCTTTTTATTTCTAACTATGTATTTAGTTGATAGATCATTTTAAATGGATTTGTATTTCTTAAGTAGTTACTATTTTATAAAAGTCATTCCTAACATTATTGAACACTTGCTGGACAGGTGTAATTTCACCTACTTTATATTCATCTAGTCCTCCTCTTCATGACTTTGTGAAATATTTTTCTTACTGAGTCCCTGAGGTGTGTGTGTGTCAAAAGCATAGCTAAGGGCAGAGCCAGGACTCAAGCTGAAGTGTGATGTAACATAGCTCTTCTTTTTGTTTTTATTCATTCATGTGTGCAGATGGAAAAAAGTTTTCAAATTAGGTAATTTGAAGTTAATAGCATTTCTTTTGGAAAATATATATAACAACATATAGAAAACACTGCTTTTTTACTGTCTGATATCAGTGTGCCAGTGTGGTACAGAAATCACCCGTATGCCATATAAAATAAGCCGTGTGTTGGAGCATGCCTGTAATCCCAGCATTTGGGAGACTGAGGAAGGAGGGTCACTGTGAGTTTGCAGCCAGCATGGGCTACATGGTTGAAGCCCAGCCTGAACTATACATGGCAAGACTCTGTTTAAAAAAACCAAAAACCAAAATAAAACAAAGAAAAAATGTACATGTGTATTCTTTTTTTAATATATGTATATTCTGCCAAAAAATGTATACATCAGGAAAAGACTTAAGTATTTTAATACTAAATTTATTGAGGCATCTTGAATATAATACAAGTTACTTTTGGCTTCTGCAACTACAAGAGGTGCTTGAAGTGGTGGCCAGTAGCTTCTAAACATTTATTAGCATGGTGAACTGCTGAAGTGTGTCCACATTTTTTTGGTGGTCTGTTTCTATCTCCCTCTCTGTCTCTCTGTCCTTCTATCTCTGTCTCATACATATATTCAGTTAATTTTAGAGAAAAAAAGTATTTTAGTTTCTTATCATCTCGTAGATTGGACCAATAAATATTATGTATCTTTAATGACACAGTAGTATCTCCTTCAGCCAAACACGGTATGGGAAGACTGTTAGGCCAAGGCTCTACTCCCAGCAGTACCTCTGTTGCTCCTGGGCCTGCCCAGCCAGGCTGGCTTGTTCTGCCTATGTGCTTGTTTGTGCTCAGGACAGAGTTCACTGCCTGGAGGCCAAGTTTCTGCCTCTCTTTGTCTCTCCAGTGCCCAGTAGGAAACTAATTCTGTTGCTTTGAATACCAAATTTAAATACTAAAACAAGTTAGCTATATTGGAAATGACTCATTTATTAGTTTGAATATTTCTTGTATTATTTTAACAACATAATGATGTCCTTGAGAGCTATTCTGTTAGGGAGTATAATTTGCACTTTTGACAAATGCCTGGAGATTGTTAGGCTTTGAGTTCTTTAATCTGATTTCTGTAGGACTTTTTAAAAATCTCTTGCTATTAGCTTATTAACTGTCATTTTATTTTTCTCAATTAAAAAAACTTGTATTAAAACTATAAATGCAACAGAATGTTAATACATGTCTCTTGTCTGGCACCTTTAATATTAAAAAGAAATTATATTGCAAAAAATGCGCATATAATAGTAATGAAGTTATTACCTTAATCACTGTTAAAAGTGTGTAACTCATTGATCTTAACTGTGTCCATTTGGTTGTGCAAGGATGCCCACAGCCCACTCACAGACTTTAAAACTGAAATCCTATTAAATAACTACCATTTTCCTCTAGCACCTCTGGCAGCCGCTCTTCTACTTGCTAGCTCATTTGTCTTTTTCTTTTTAATAAAATAAGTACTTTTCATAGATGAATACACAAAATATGAAAAAATTTTAATCAACGTTATAGATTTCAAATTTTTTTTTCAGTTTTGAGACAGGGTCTCGCTCTGTAGTTCAGTCTGGTCCTGAACTCAGCCTCGAACTCCACAAGCCTCCTGCTTCTACCTCCGAGTGCTGGGATTACAGGCACGAGCCACCACGCCCGGCACTGTGGAGTGTGGCACTGAGTGCTGTGGGTGTGAGTTTCCATGTCCTGCCTTGTTGCATATGGTTATCGGGGATTGAACCTGGGCCCTTGTGCTTGCAAGGCAGGCGCCAAACCCCTCAGCTGAATCCTGGCCCGGATTTCAGTCTTTTAACATTTTAGATAAGGAGTTTAGAGGAGACGTGACAGTACAGGTCAGCTTGCAGTGTTACTAGTGCCTCACGTGGAGGTGCTGTGTGCGACGTCACTTTAGTTCAGATCTACGTTTGATGGTTATACTCTCAGACCAGTAAGTATGTTAAAGAAGAAGGAATGTGCACTGAATTCACATTTGGCTATGAGTTGGAATGGACAATTTTAAATGACGTGGAAAAATCATCAGGCTGGATAATTCCTCGAAAATTTTTTAGAATGCACTTTCATCTCGTCTCGTCTCTCACTTTTGGTCTCTGCCTGTCCTTTGTGTCGGTGCACACGTGAGGTCCATGTTGTTTTCCCAGGCAGTGAGTTGTCTGTTTCTTCCATTACCTTTGCTCTCCCAGTTCACTCTCTCGGTTTCACTGATAAGCACTGCCCTACATTCTGTGGCTTCTTTGTTCACTTTCCACCTTCTGTAGCCGTTTATTTGACCCATCTTAGTGATTTTTCTATAGTTTCTTTCAGAGGTAGAAATGTGGTAGTAAAATTTTTGCAGTGTACACAAGGAACCTATGTTGTTTTATTTTGTACTTTTTTTTTTTGGCAAATACAAATTAAATAAAAAAATCTCTGGTAATCCTAGTACTTAATATATTAAAGCGGGATTTCTCTGATTGGTGAATTATGTTCTTACTATATTTGAATTCCACGTGTGCACGTGTGTGTGTATATGTATATACACACATATATATACATATATATATGTATATATGTGTATATATATATATATATATATATATATATATATATATATATTATCACCCCCCCATGCTGGAATCAAATACACCCTTGTTAAGATGGATGTGGTGGTGCATACCTGTAATCCCAGCATTTGGGAGGCTGAGGGAGGAAGATTTCTGTGATATCGAGGCCAGTGTGGACTACATAGTAAATTCAGGACTAGCCTGAACTACAGAGCAAGATCTTGTCTCAAAATATGAAAAAACAACAACAAAAAAGAAAAAAAAAATCACCAAATTTACTGTTGTTTTGAGTTTATCCTTATCACATTTGATTTGGATATTCATCTGTTCATTATATATTCTATTGGCTAATCAATTTTCATTCCCTCTAAACCTAATTTTCAGTGGTTATTTTTAAACATACAAAGCTCATTTAAAGCATATTACAGGTTTTAATAGCTGGACATATTTCCTCACACCATATATAGGTACTTTTATAATGAAGTACACATTACAGCAGGGCCAGGGACTTAGCTTAGTGGTTGGGCATCTGCCTGGCAAATGCAAGGTCCCGAGTTTGATCACTGGTACCACATACCACAATGCCGGGTGTGGTAGACCATACCTGTAATCCCAGTACTCAGTACTACATACCACAGTGCGAGGCGTGGTGTCTCTTGCCTGTAATTCCAGAACTTGGGAGGCAGAGGAAGGAGGATTGCTGGGAGTTTGAGGCTAGCCTGGGGTACATAGTGCGTTCAGGGCGAGCCTGATTATAAAGATAGACCCTGTCTCAAAAAAAAAAAAAAGACATTGTAGAAAGAAACTTAACAAATAATAATATTCTGATTCCTTGAACAATAGGTCATTACTACTATATTTCTTATGCCTCTAGTCTGTTATGCACAATGGTCTTCTATCTTGTTTCCTGTAAGCTTTTTATTTGGGTGAAGAAAACATGTTTTTATTATGTTTAATATTTTCATTGACTCTGTAAGATGCTATTTTTATTTTTGGAGACAGGTCCTCAGTAAGTAGTTCATGCTGGCCTTGAACTCACAATGTAGCACAGACTGGCAGCAATCCTCCTGCCTCAGCCTCCAGAGTGCTGGGATTATGGCTATCTATTACCATGCCTGGCTATAAGATGATGTTATAAAATGCATATAGACAAGAAAGAGAAAACATTATTCATTAAACTATGAGACTGATTTATCATTTACTTTTTTGTTTTTTTGAGACAGGATCTTGCTATGTAGTTCAGGCTAGCCTTGCCCTCAGTATGTAGTACAGGCTGGCCTCCAAGTCATGGCAGTCCTTCTGCCTCAGCTTCCTGAGTGCTGGGATTACAGGTATGGGCCACCATACCTGGCCTTACCATTTATTGCTAACTTAAAAGTTGCAAGAACATTCAGATCACTTCTTTCTAGACTCATCTATTGATGACATTGTGTCCCATTTGTTGTTTTTTCTTATTTATTAATTTTATAAAATATTCAGATTTAATGCTTCTATTCATCCTGATTTACTCTCAGTAGTTGTGCATAGATTTTTTTTTCCTGAAACATTTAATAGTTTATCGTATTACAGTCATTTACCTCTCAATGTCATAATGTATATTTCCCAAGAAGAGAGATACTTCCTTGTATAACCAGAATACTGTCATTAACTTTAGTAAGTTAAGTTTCACATAGTACTGTATTGGTGATACATATGTGTACGCCGTTTTTGTCTTTAGTAATTTTTTTTTTTTTACCATCAGGATCCAGTCCAGACTAGTTGGGTCAAGACAGATCAACTTAGGTATAGAATTGATTTGTTATGTTTCTCTTATTATCCGAAATATTTCCATAGTTGTCTTTATCTTTTATGATGTGTACAAATGGAAGAGCATAATCTTCTAAAAATATATAAAATACTCCTTATTTTCAGATTCTCTGATATTTACCCAGGATTAAATTTGGGTTATGTAGACTTGGTAAGATTTGTATGTAAAGTGATGTATTTTTCTCAGAGTAGCAAATGTGGACACAGTGTTTATTCTGTCTATATTGGTCATGATAAACTTCTGAATACTTGTTGAGATAGTGTTATGGCTTGTGTCTAGGTGTCCCTCGAAATCCTCATGTGCTCGTGGATGGGCTTTTCAGAGGTGGCTGGATCTAAGGTGTGAATATGGGTTAAGGGTGTGTGATAATTAGTCCACAGGTTGGTATAGTATAGTTTTGGTTTTGGATAATGTAAAGGTACACCCTGGGTGTGAGTGGCACCTGTCAATAGACTTGTAGCCCAGACACAATAAAAGGGAAAGGTAAGTTTGGTGCTGTTGCTTGGTACTGCTTGCTGCCTTCTGCCTTCCCTACCATGGATCGTTTTCCTCTGTGATATCCCTTTGCCAAGCTGACGTTCTTTTCTTAATTACTTTCCTTAATTATTTTGGAATTTCCTACTATGGAATGAAACTTAGAAACTGTGAGCTACAATAGCCCTTTCCTCCTTTAACTTGTGGGTGTTGGGTATTTTTGCTCCAGCAATGAGTAAATGACTTAATAAAAGTTACATCTGACAATTTAAGTGGATATTTCTATTTATAATATAATTAATAAGCAATATGTGAGGAGACTTTTAAAAATCATGGAGTTATCTTGCTTCTCATAAAATGTCTCCCATTGACTTAGAATTCACCATTGATTCTTAGCTGAACAAATCCTTATATAGATCATTGGAAAATTATAATTTTCTAGCTCTACATTTAGTATTTGGCCGTTGTGAGCAAGATCTCTTTCTCCTCTTTTGTATTTTTTTTTTTTTTTTTACTTTTTTGTAGATGTGACTTTCTATTTTTCCAATTATTTATAAAAATTCATTACTTTCCTTATTTTGATTCTCAAATTTTGAGATGTTTCCTTAACTGGCTGAATATGTTTTTTATATCTGTATCTATATCTATAGCTATATCTATATATATCTATCTTCATCTTTTCCCTAGCTGATCTTACAACTAATCCTATAATGAGCCATTTTTTTTGGAAAATGTGGAGAAGGATTATAAAGAAGAACTGGGCGATTAATATTCCCATTATTCTCTTGATGTTTTTGTTTCAGGCTTTGTTGTACAGGCAGAGAGAGAAGAAAGAAATACATGTTTGTGCTTGCTTGTGTAATTACCCAATGAATATTCACCTGTGTATACCGACATCCATATACACTTTAATGCTTATCTGTTTGAGGGCTGTATGTTTTCTTTTCAAATATTCATAATTTTTTGATTAGCTCTTTTCTAGCTTTCTAAATCATTATCACACTAATTTGAAGTGCATTTCAATTGGTTTCAGTCTCCTTTGTTTCTTGATTTAATTAAAAATATTTTTAATTATGTAGGACGTATTTTTCTCCTTTCTCAGTAATCAACTTCATTGTTTTCTTTTCTTCTCATTTTTTTTTTTTTGTTACCGGAAATCAAATTCAGAGCTTTGCGCTTGCCAGGCAGGCACGGAGCTATGTCCCAGGTCCTGCTTCATTGTTTCCTCATTCATCTTTCATTTGTTCATTTTTATGAAGAAAAGAAAAATTTTGCATGTTCTCTAATCTTTCATTCTGTCTTACAAAAAGGTAACACACACCCCTCTCTTCCCCGTTTGGAGCGCTAGAGATTGAAGCTAGGGTCTTTTGCATTTGTGTGTGCTATGCCCCTGAGCTACACCCCAGCCCTCCATATTACAGTAAACTACATAGAATATAAAACTTACTATTTTAATAACTTAACTATTTTTACTTTTGCTTTCTTTTTCATTAAAAATTTATTTTGTGACACTGGGGATTGAACCTAGCAATTCATGTACTTTGTTGTCTACCACTGAGCTACATTTCTTCGTTTTAAATTTAGGACCGTGTGCTTGCCAGGCAGGTATGGTGCCACTGTGCTACATCCCTGGCTCCCCTTTTAAATTTTGACACAGTCTGGCTAAGTTACTCAGGTGGGGCTCAAATTTGTAATCCTTCTGCCTTCGCCTTCCAAGTGGCTAGATTGCAGCTGTGCATCACGTCTACCCACCTGCCTGCTTTCTCCCTTTCTCCCTCTCTCCCTTGTTCTTGCTCTGGCTCACTTACTTCCTTGTTCTCATTTTTTTCTCCTGTGGGGCTGAGTGTTGAATTCAGGTCCTCACACTTGCTAGGTGAGTATCCTACACGAAGCTCACTGAGTATGCCCTCAGCTCCAATTCAACCATCTTTAAGCCTGAGGTTTAGTAGGAAACAGTAGAGTTCCATGTTGTATGATCACCACCATCCATCGCCACAATTATTTTCTTCCTGTAAAACTGAAATTGCGTTTATTAAAAACAGTGAATACCTGATATTTACCCCCTTATAATTATCACCCTGTTTTCTTTCTACATGAAAAGAGGAATAATCCACATATACACACACAAATCTGGATTACTACTGTTTGATTTTTGTGAGAGTTTTCACGAACAGTACAGGGATAATAATGCTACAACTACCTGAGAAGTATTACACTGTTGAGCAAATGGAATACGGCTGGTACTGTTGGGAGGCAGGGTTTTCACTGTGGAAGAAAGAAATACAAATACGTTATAGAAGAACCCTTCCTTTCTTTATGATTTTTGAATAGGTGCTTCATGTAAGTGAGTTTTCTTTTTGTGATTAGTTGTTTGATGTAACATTATGTTAGGTTCAATCACATTGTAGCATATGTCTAAATTTCCTTATGGATCTCTCTTCTTTTTGTGTGTGTGTGTGTATGTGTATTCCATGATTTATTCAAATGGTCCTTTATACTTGGACGTTTGGATAATTTTCAAGATTTACAAGTAATAACTTTTTTTTTTTTTTTTTTGAGACAGGGTTTTGCTTTGTAGTTCAGGCTGGCCCTGAGCTCAGCCTTGAACTCTCAGCAGTCCTACTGAGTTTGCCTCCGAGTGCTGGGATTACAGGTGTGAACCACCACACCTTGCACTGTGGTATGTGGTACTGATTGCTGCTGGACATGAGTCACTACACCCAGTATTGTTGTATGTGATTACTGGGAATCAGTACCCCTGCCCTTGTGCTTTCAAGGCAGACACCAGAACCATTGAGCTAAATCCCCAGCCCTACAAGCAGTACTTTAATTATGTTGTTCAAATGTATTTTTATTGTTTGAAGTGTAGCTTCAGGATGTATTTCTCCAAATGGAATGACTAGTAGAAGTGGATTTGTAGTTCCGTTGGATATTACCATATTTACCTTCATGTGAATTGTAGCTTGTTGCGTTCCCAGTAGGAGTATGTGACAGTCTCTTTTAACAGTGTGTATTGTACAGCTTTTGCCATTCTGATGGGTGAGAAATTAAATTTCAATATAGTTTTAATTGCTTTTATGTTACTATGAGTGAATTTGAGTATTTTCACATATTTAAGGAACATTTTAATGTAATTTTATGTTATGTCTTTTTAATTTTTCTATGAGATTTTATGCTTTTCCTCTTAATTGAAATTTTTTTTTACATATGAGCTATCTTATTCTATTTACATCTCAAATACTTCATCTTTTTTTTTTTTTTTTTTTTTTTTTTTTTTTTTTTTTTTTTTTTTTTTTTTTTTTTTTTTTTTTTTTTTTTTTTTTTTTTTTTTAGTTTTGCTTCCAGTGTTTTGCTTTGCAGTTTTGTTTTTCTTGATGGTGTTAGAGATTGAACCAAAACCCTTCATACTAGGCAGGATCTCAAACCATTTTTAAAATGTTTTATCCTGAGACAGACACTCACTAAGTCACTAAATTGCCTAAGCTGGTCTCAAATTTGGTTTCCTGCCTCAGCTTCCTAGAGTGCTGGGATTAGATTGTGTTTAATAATGCTTTTTGCATCTGGATTTTTGAGCAAAGTTAGAAAGACTTCCCCTACTCTAACCTTATATAGAGACTCACCTATATTTTCTCTTCTTTATACAGCTTATTTTCTTTTTCTTTTTTTTTTTTTTGAGACAGGGTCTCGCTTTGTGGTTCAGGCTGGCCCTGAGCTCAGCCTCCAACTCACATCACAATCCTCCTGCCTCTGCCTCCCGAGTGCTGGGATTACAGGTGTGAGCCACCACGCCCGGCACTGTGGTATGTGGTACTGGTTGCTGCTGGACGTGAGTCTCCATGTATTGGGTTTTGGTTCTCCAGTATTGTTATGTGGTTACCAGGGAATCGAACCCGGGCCCTTGCGCTTGCAAGACAGGCGCCGGAACCACTGAGCTAACTCCCCAGCCCCTACACAGCTTATTTTCTTACTTATATTCCAGATGAATTTGAGACTTACTCTCCTTTGTGGCATAAGTAATAGATTCAGTTTCATCCTCTTATAAATGGCTGCTTATGTGTTCTGATACCATTTGCTAAAAAGTCAAAATCACCCAATGATTTGATATAACATTTCCTTTTTAAAAATATACAGGATGTTTTATGTGGTTGGTCTGTTTGGGGCTTTTTGTTTTGGTCCACATATCTGTCTATCTGTTTATCCACTAGTCCCAAGCTATTTTAATATTAATATCTTGTAGAGTTTAGTATCTTTATAGCTTTTTTTCATGCTTCCTAGATAATTCTTAATTTATTTTTCTATATTAACTTTAGTATATCGACTTTCATTATAAAGCTCAGTTGTATTTTTCTTGGGCCAATATTAAAATTGTTAATGTTTTCAAGTAGGACTGATGCCTTAATCATACTGAGATATCCTAGCACACTGATCTTTTTATTTGTTCAAGTCTACTTTTGTGGTTTTCCAGAGTACTCCTTTTTTTAAGAGACAGGATCTGGCTGTTGCACAGGCTGGTCTGAACTCCTTGGCTCACATGATCTCCTTTTTCTACCTCTTGAGGAACTGGGTACTTAGGCATCACCATTACATTGCTATTGTAAATGGGGTTTTCTTATGCTTTATATTTTCTTTTTATTCTTTACCAGTTAGGTTTTGTTTGTACTTACTGAAAATGCTCTTTCATCCTTAGATAAGACTTTTTTACACCACTTTTCACTGCTGTATATAGATAATGAACAAAGATATAAGACAGTTATTTAAGGTCTGCCTAAAACTGCTTGATATTTAGAGTTGAAATCTGAATCTTTTATTTTATTTTTTTTTTGAGATGGTTGTTACCATGTTGTCCAGGTTGGTCTTAAATGCCTGCGCCCAAGGAATATTTCTACCTCAGCTTCCCCAGGAGCTGGCACTATGCTACACCAACGTTTTACTGCTGAACTACATTCCAGTCCTCGAATCACTCTTTGACTTTGAGTTTTTGGAAGGCTATATTTTCATGGATCATTTCTATAGTTGGTGATTTTGAGTTTTTGTTGTCTGTATTTATCTGTCCAGTACCATCTTTTGGTCATCAAAAACACTGGTGAGATGGCATTCATTAGAGTGGTTCATTATCATCTCTGAGATTTTTTTTTGAGGCTACAGTTGGACTTTTTAAAACAATTTTATTGCTAAATTGCCCAGGCTGGGCTTGAACTTTGAATCCTTCTGCTTAGGCCTCTCTGAACGTGGGGGACACAGGCCTGCACCACCACACCTGGCAGACTGCTGCACGTTTTAATGCTGGTTGTTTTCTTTATTTTATCAGAAAGTATCAACAAAAATTTTTCAGGACAAACAGATTGCTTTCTCAACTCAGGTGTCTTGACAAGAATGGCTATGTTATCTCGTCCTATCACTTGGATAAAGTTTATATTAGAGTGTTGCCCAGTTAACTACCACCAAATGTAACATGTAATACACTTTTAGAGATGTTGAAACATGAAAGCTAAAAATAATAGAGTTGATAAAATATGGTAGTTCTTTGTTTCCTGGTATAGTTTCAGTTACCATAAGTACTTTTGAAATTGTTCTCGTAGTGGTGGTGCAGGCCTGTCATCCTGGCACTGAGGCCAGAGGATTGCTGCAAGGCCAGCCTTGCTACATAATGACTGTATCTGTCAACCTCTACCACAAACTGAGACCTGGTCTCAAAAGACAAAACAACCCCAAGAACTCAACAAAGAAAAGCAAAAACCAAAACCAAAAAAATGAAAAAACCTACTTTAATTGAAATTTATTTTTTATAAGAAGTGAAATTTCGTTTCACTTGTAGGAGTGATTTCCAGGGTGGGGTGAAGAAAAAAAGAAAGCCTATATCTAGATTTAAAATACCTTGTCCTCTACATTTTAGTTTTAGCATGTGTTTTTCTTTTTTTTTTTTGAGACAGGGTCTCGCTTTGTAGTTCAGGCTGGCCCTGAGCGCAGCCTCCAACTCACATCACAGCAATCCTCTTGCCTCTGCCTCCTGAGTGCTGGGATTACAGGCGTGAGCCACCACGCCCAGCACTGTGGTATGTGGTACTGGTTGCTGCTGGGCATGAGTCTTCATATCTAGTATAGTGTGTGGTTAACTGGGGATCGAACCCAGGTCCTTGCACTTGCAAGATAGGCGCCAGAACCAATGAACTAAATCCCCGGCCCTTAGCATGTGTTTTTCAATACGAATGCTGCATAGTGAAATCATATGTACCGTATTAGGGTACTGTGTCACTGATGCAGTGGTCAGAGCTTGGGCAGCACTGGCTTTCTAAAGAAGGTAGGAATTTTCAAAGGCCACAGCAGTAACCACCCGTCTCCATCTCACATGTTCTTTCAGTGTGAGTGGAGGTGAGGTTTATCCCTTGCCTTTTATGGGTTCCAACTGGTGAGGAGGAGGGAGTCACGGTTGTATGAATATCAGCACTGTTATCTTCAAAATATCCAGGATATTTTTCTTACTTTCCAAAAGGTGTACTCAAAGTTCCTCCCTTCTTCACCACTGTCCACTACTCTGATTTCAGTCTCAATTGTTGACTCTTTTACATTGGGTTAATTTTTTTTTGTATTTGTGAGAATTAGAAGGATCTTAAGAGTGCTGCTGGATTCCATAGTTCCTGATACAGCTACAAGGGCCACTGAGGCCAGAGGATCACTTGAGCATTTGAGTCAAGTCAGGGTAACATTTGGAGAATCTGATGAGTATGTATAGTTGATACTGTGAAATAGAAAATATTTAAAAGGAAAGAGGATGTAAGGGTAGATAATGAGAGGGAAAAGACTATGATAGTAATAAAAAAAAGGAAACAAAGCCTATGTATATAGGTGGCGGGAGGTTGCAGGGTGGGGGGGAAGGGGAAAAATGAGAATCAAGTCATGTCATATTCTGGTACAAACTCTCAATGTTGAATGTGATGATGATGTGTATTCATAATGTACTAATAAAGATTTGAATGAAAAAACACTAAGAAAAGAAAAAAAATTTGGGTGGGGAGGCAGACTTTAAATTCGCTTAATGACAGAAGAACTAGCAGTTGAGAATATAATAATATGCAGGATCCAGAATAAATAAGATAACTACAGCTTTTCATCAAGATAGAATAATGATGACTAATGGATGCCATGTGTCATCCAGAAGAATTTATATTTCATTTTGTTTAAGAAGCTAGAGAATTCTGCGTTTATTACTAGGTATATGACAATTCCAGGATTCCTCCAAATCTCCCACAGGAATCTATCTTATGACTCTCCTTGATGAGGGAATATAGGAAAGGGAAACTTGGGAAATGTACTTTGACCTACCATGGCTGACTCACTGTTAGATGCCTGGATTAGCTTTTGCTATTTATTACAAATAATGCTATCTTAGCTAGTGTATAGGGTTTATTGCAGTCGTTTTCTAGGAGTACGACTGCTGGTTTAAATGGTAGGAAAGTTTCCTGAAATCTTTTGAAGCATTTATAACTGTAGTTTTTTCCAAAATCTTAACTTACACATATCTCATAGTGGTGTGTTGGTTTCACTATATAATTGCATCCTTTGTTCAGATATTATTTCTTGTTTATCCACTGCATTTAAATAGATACAAAGCATACGTAATTCATTAAAGTGTGGTCTGCCTTAAATTTCTTCAAATGTTAGTTATCAAAGAATAATGAAGTATATCCTATGTTTTCTTTTTTTAAACTTTACATATATCATTATTAATCATGACCACTAAACATGGATATTATTCTTAATCAATGAGTGCATCTTGTATTTGATCATTTTTTATATTAATGCAGTTGATGGTCATTTTGAATAATGTAGTTTTAAATTCACTTGGAGGATTGTGTGAAATGATATTTCATTGTAACAATGTCAAATAAATATTTTAGGTTTGTATTTTATGTTGATTTATCAGCTCTTAGCATTTAAACATCTTAACATCACACATAAGTACCCCTAACTCATAACGTCAGTTTTCCTTCTCCCGTTCATTGCAAGCATTGGTGTGTGTCTAAATCAGTTTAAAAAATTACTTGAATTATAATGCCATTTTTACTCTTAAAAACAGTTCCTAAAAGTTTTTAAGTACTATCAAATGCATGATGTTAAAAATTCTTTCCTGTCATACTAGTTTTTTTTTTTTTTTTTTTAGACAGGGTCTCGCTTTGTGGTTCAGGCTGGCCCTGAGCTCAGCCTCAAACTCACATCACAGCAATCCTCCTGCCTCTGCCTCCCGAGTGCTGGGATGACAGGTGTGAGCCACCACGCCCGTGGTATGTGGCACTGGTTGCTGCTGGGTGTGAGTCTCCACACCCAGAATGGTATGTGGTTACCGGGGAATCAAACCCGGGCCCTTGCGCTTGCAAGACAGGCACCGGAACCACTGAGCTAACTCCCCGGCCCCTGTCATACTAGTTTTGGTTGTTTGAAATATAATTGGAGCTGGGTGTGGTGGCACAGGCCTGTAATCTCAGCACATGGGGAGGATAAGGCAAGAGAAAGCACCATGAGTTCAGCCTGGGCTACATAATAAGTTTAGCCTGATCTACATAGCAAGACCCTGTCTCTAAAAAACAAAAGCAAAAAATGAAAAACAAATAAACCAAACAATATCAAAGCCCTAAAATATAATGGGATTATTTGTATTGTGAACTATAGTATGCATATGCTATCTGATGTGTATGTTTCTTAGATACTTTTATGTTCTTTTTATGTTCTTGCCTTTTATGTTCTAAGGATATTTAGTAGTTTATTTTTATAAAATTTTTAACATTCTGGACTTTTTTGTTTCTTTCACTGGAGTTTGACTCCCAGGTCTTTCTATAGAACTACTTCCATAGCCCAGTTTTTCATTCTTTTTGTTTTGTTCTGTTTTTTTGAGACACTGTCTCACTTTGTAGTTCAGGTTGGACCCGAACTCACTATTGTAGCTTAGGCCAGCCTCAGACTCACAGTGGTTCTCCAGCCTCTGCCTCCTGAGTTCTGTGATTACAGGCATGAGCCACCACATCCGGCAGTTTTTCATTCTGAAGGTCTTGTTAAATTACTATATTGACCAGGCCTTGGGCTTGAACTAGTGATCCTCCTGTCTCAGCT
>PVIR01035574.1:0-16365 GCA_004026965.1 Petromus typicus | reverse complement strand
GTGCACATTTGTCTAGTGTCTCTTGCCTATTTCTAGAATAACGTTCACCCTGATTGTATGCTGACCTGGCTTGCACCACGGTGTGCTTAGAGCATCACCTTCACCAGGATAGAGGGCATCTCCCACTGTTTTCATTCTTTACTTAGTGCCTAGAAAATAAGTAAATACACAGAGTGACAGAATGAATGGGATGAATGAACGAGTTCTTGCTCCTGACCTTAAGTGAATAATCAACACATCAACCTCCCATCCAACTCCCACTCCAGACTCTGAAATTGGCTGGTTTGTAAAGGATTTGGTCTTCTAGTTCCCTAGGCAATATATAGCTACCTGAAATAACCACTCACACTCCATTTGGCAGAAAAAAACACCTAACGCAGCAGGGTAGTTTGTCTTTTCCTACTGAATTCTGTAGCAGTTTGTGGTTCATTTTTATCAAGTTGAGACATTTTTTATATGCTGTGGAGTCTCAGTTCCTATAACACAAACCTCTTTAATCATTAGTTTTTCTGGTAGAATTTCATAGAGGTCATATAAAATCCTTCTCCTCATCTGCTAATGGCAATTTATGGACAGTTACTATGAGCAATGTACATTGCAAAAGACCAGAAAACTCCCCCCTTGGTTATGATTCAGCACTCTAATGTGATAGCCCGGAAACCAGACTGATAGTTTAATCAGTGGTATGCAATCCTTATTTGTGCTTGGCTGCCTCATCAATTTTCATTTGGGAGTTGAAATGGACTCTGAGGCAGATATGGCATTAATTACAGGGGAAATTGGTTGCAATATGCCTTGAGGTAAAATTCTTCTGATGGGAATCTGAGATGGAAAGAAATCCAAATTATAAAAGGATGATTTACTGGAAAGGCAAATGTGTGCATTACTATCACTGCTTAGCAAAGAAAAAGGAGCTGATAAACCAGAAATATTGTGGAATGACTAAAACGTGAAAGAAAATCCTGCAGTCCCTCTCAAGAAAGATTTATTCTGATCCTGAATGCATTATATTTCCCCAGATACATACGACATTTTCCAAGAGTATGCTTCAATTAAAAGGCAAGAGAGCATTAATAACAGTTGGCAGGGTCCCCATTTTCTTCTAGATTGAAATATATTTTACTAAGAACTGAAGAGGGAGTATCTGGGAATACCAAAGCAAAATTCATCCTACCAGTTTTGGTATCTGTCATTGCATCAATTTTCTGGTGATAATATTACATTTTTTTCCCTGAAGATTTCAAAAATCTTCTTAGTTAATACTTCATCTTTACTTTGAATCTTAATGAAGTAAAACATAGAGGCAAAGTTATAGTAAAAATGACAATCCCCAATTTGTGAGAAAAATAAGACACTGGAAGCTAAAGTTAGTGCCTTTTAAAAGAGCAATGCATTTTTCTTCATTGCCTATAATACAGTGAGTTATCAAGAAAAATACCAGGGGTTAACAACTCCTTCCCCATCTCACCAAGAAAAAAGCCAGCACTGTATTTATATGAATTACGATGCCGTCTAAGCCCAAGGGGAAGCAGAAAAAAAAAAAAAAAAAAGCAGCAGCTTTCCTGTGGCAGACAGAGCAGAACTGTCCAGCAGTGAGGTGCTGGGGGTGGAGTCAGTCTGCACCGAGGCCCAACCTCTGCTACTGGCCACTGAGGTGCCTTGGCGTTGGCCTTTGTGCCTCAATTTTCTCATCTGTATGACTAGAGCAGCATGAGAGGATTTGCCATTATTTTGTGAATTAAGCTAGTTCCGTTCTCTAGGAGTTCGAATTAGAGACTATTTGAAATGGACACAGCTGAAACTCTGGGCCCCATGGAATGCGAAGAGTTCTAGGAGTAGGTTAAAAATGGGGTTTTTAAATGGTTCTGTTAATGAGAGAGACCAGTTGTGCCCAGATGGGATATTACAGGTTTCTGAAACCTGGGGCTCTGCAGAAGATAGGATCAAGAGTCCCACAGGCAAGTTTGCAGTCAGTAGTGTGCGGGGCAGGAGGGTTGTCTCTGAGTTTGTCTAAAACCTGATCAAACCTGACAAGCAGGCCTTGAAAACACATTTGTAGAACAGGGTGCTCTCATTGTATCCTCACTCTTCACACAGTGCCTGGGAAATAGGTACATGCATCTTGAGTGAGTACAGCCCCAGTAGACTCAGGACCTGGTATTTTCCCAATTGTGGAGGGTTGAAGAAGCCCTAAGTTCTGAATTCCTGGGAAGGAACCACAGACATGACAGGATGAACATTCCAGCAACTAGGTATGTGAACAGAGAAATTAAATTGGAAAGAAAATGAAAATAAATGTATCTCATATCTCATGGACTAAAATGAATACACCTTGAATTAGTTGAGTATTCATTTGGCACAAGACCTTACCCCTGGTGACTTAAAATATGGCAGTTTGTTCAATGGTGACAAAAAAATCTGAAAGTAGATGAACAGGACCATCACAGCTCTCTTTTTTCTCTCCTACTCTTAGCATGCAACTTTTCCCTACTTGGTTGCAAGTTGTCTGCTGGACCTGTATTTTATGTTGGCATTATATGTAGGAGGAGAAGAAGGGGTAAAGGGAAGGAGTGTCTCCTCAGTCAGGAATGTAGACATCTTCCAGGAACTGTCACTTTATATTCTGCTATCTGCTCATCTTCTGACACTGATGATGAATCTAGAAGGTTTAGCTGAACTAAAGACTTGCTATAAAATAAGATAGAAAGAATGGATAGATACAAGGAAACAGTGAACAGTATGGGCCACACGTTTTTCTCAGTATATAAAATTCATCTTTATTAAGGGATGAAAATGTGTACCTTGTTTAAAACAAACCATTTAAATGAAAAAACCCCAACAATTGTATTTAAAATTAGAGCCAGCACATGTACTTAAATAAAAAGCTCACAAAATAACTTGCATAAATGGTGTTCTTAAAAATAGCTTAATTTGTATATTTTTAATAATGCAAAAATTATTTTAAGGAATTTTTATTATTGATTTTATTCAATTTAAATTTATTTATAGTAATTGTTCATATATAGTGTGATTATTTGATAAAGTATGCAATATGTATGATGGACCAAAGCAATTAGCATTCTAGCTCTTTAAACACATTACTTATTTATGTAGGAAATCAGACTTCTCTTCTTGTTCTTTATTACATATATAGTATATTTTTATGACCTGTAGTCATACTCTGCTCCAGAACATTAGAACTTATTCCTCCTATCAACTGGATTCGGCATCTGCTATTCACTCTTATATCCTTTCTTCCTACCCTACTTAACCATTGACTATTCTACTTCTATGAGATCTACTCTTTTGGCTTCCCTGTGTAAGCAAGAACATGTAGTGCTTGTCTTTCCACACTTAAAAAATTTCACTTAATGTGGTGTCCTCCCCTCCATTCACGTTGTTACATATGTTAGGATTTCACCCTTTTTTAGTTGAGTTCAGAAATAAACCCATTCCACCATGTTTATCTCTTTTCTACCCATTCAAATGTTTCCAGACTTCTCAGTCGATTCCAGCGCAGGCCACTGTGAATAGTGCTGGAAAAAAAAATAAGACAGTGCAACCACCTCTTTGATGTATTCTTGTCATTCGTCAGGAGTAAGAGATAATCAAAGTCAATTTCTTCACCACACAATTGAGAAACTGAGATCTTTAGAAATGTCATATAATTTTCTCAGGTTTCTACAGCTACTTAGTGGCAAGAAAAAGAGATAAAAACTTTTTGATAATTGATGTCAAATTTTCAATATTCTTTTGTCTTTTGGAATTTGTGTCCTCAAATTTTAGCTAAATATAATTCTAAATGTGATTTATTTTTAGTACATTTGTAAGGACTACTTCATAAATAAACATGTAAACAATTCTTTATTAGAGCATATGTATGTCATTTGGAAGTATATCAAACTAATAAAAATGGAGAATCTGTTACAGGCTTAAAATCCTAGCACTACAACTTATAACGTATTAACTACATGATCCATAAGTAAGTTATTCATCTTTCTAATGATTTTCACAACAATAAAAGAGATATAAATTATATATATGATTTCCTTTTTTTGAGACAGGGTCTCGCTTTGTAGTTCAGACTGGCTCTGAGCTCACTATGTAGCCCAAGTGAGCTTCGAACTCACAGCAATCCTCCTGCTTCTGCCTCCCAAGTACTGGGATTACAGACATGAGCCACCACACCTGGCATTGTGGTATGAGGTATTGACTGCTGGTGAGTGTGATGCCCAGCCTTGTTGTATATGATTACCAGAGGTTGATCTAAGGACCTTGCACTTGCAAGGTAGGCACTGGAACCATTGAGCTAAATCGCCAGCCCAGTGTATGATTTCTTGAGGTCATCAATTAAGCAGTCCATAGAAAGCATAAAACAGGGGTACCCACTCAAGAAAAGAAACAGCTCCAGTGCTCTTTACTTCACATCAAGAAATGAAAAACTACAGTCATAAGAACAGATTCACAAAGAAGAAGAGTATGCTACAGGAAGGGGAGTTCAGGATGTCTTCCTTTCTGGAGCAGCCAGAACCCAAGGGCTGGAAGCCTGAGGGTACTTTTGAGGCTGAGGACTTTTCTCTGGAAATCTCAGGTGAGGTTGGAGAGCTAGCAGTAAATTTTGCTTCTCTGTGGGCCTGGTGAGAGCTGAAAAAGTAATTATAAAGTCAAAGGATTCTTTTCTTTCAACCCAGGGTTCATTCTGTGATTTGCTGGTTTCCCGATGTGAATCCTTTGGGAAAGTCAAAACTTGTTTGCCAACAGATTTGTATTCTTCCCAGTGGAAATGGAAAGAAATTTTATAGGTTGACCAGATGGCTCCCAGTCATTGTGATTATAATCAAAGGACTTCCAGAGGTAAAGTTGTTTCTCTCTTAGCTTCAGCAGGAAGTTAATGGTTTTGTTCAGTACATTCACCGATGGTACCCTAGAATGGCGACTGCTGTGCCTTCTACTGATTATCACTAGTGTCAGCTCTCTAAAGAGGCTTATACTCTGACTTTGCTGTTGGGGGAGGAATAACAAACAAACAAAAAATATGTGTTTATACAAGGGAAATGTGTGCTTATGGAACTCAATAGTCAAATAGAAGCAGACATAGCTAGCAATATCAGCCAACCATCCGTACTGATGGAGAAATAGTGGAAAGTCAAGAAAGTATTTAATTCTAATTTAAAAGCAATAAGAACATATCCTTTTGGTAATGGCAGAGTATGTCATTAGAGCCAATGTTCCCACTGAGTACAACTGAAAATCTGGAGCTATATGCATATATATATATATATATATATATATATATATATATATGCACATATATACACATATATATATGCACATATATATACAAATATATATAAATATATACATGTTTAAATTATTCAAGAAACTAACAATGCAATGAGGAATTAAAGAGCAAGATCTGGAGAAAACAGAAAGCACTGTTAAGTGAGACACATTTAGGATTTCTTTCCCTGGATGGATACTGGCTACTGCTGAAAAATGTCTCTGAGAATATGTGCAGAGCTTCTGAAAGCCTGGTGAAGTAGGGACCAATGCTGGAGCCCAGGGATTGTCAAAGGTAGAGACTTGTATACTCACAAGAAGAATATACCACAGGAATAAAAGTTTACTGGGCCTTACATGAACCAAAACCCAGTATTGAGCTAACTTATTCCCTAAATTTGATCAAAGCTGCCAGGAATAGCTAAAGCCTCTAGTCATTGCCAGAAATAAATGTAGATTTTCTTGAAAGGAAAATAAAATTATCCCAGGCTTTAAATTATTTCTATAGGTTTTCATAAGATTAGTACTCAAAAGTAGGGACAAAGGCCAGTCAGTATAATAAAAATAAAGGGATAGAATATAAAATAAAATAGATCAACAGAGATAACAGAATTTTAAGAGCTAGAAATATATTCAAAGACCTCATTTAAATGTTCAGATTCTCACACTAGAGAAATTACATGGTATTTACACATGTGTGTCCTACTTATTTCACTAATAATAATTGAGATATATCATGTACAGTTACAAATTCTCAATGATGAATGTGATCATAATGTATACTTAATGTATTTAAAGAGATAAAAAGGAGATTGAGAATTTCACCAGAGTACTGAAAACTGGAATATATTCTAGATCTTAGACAGAATTTAAGATAGTTATTCAACAGGTGGTTAGACACAGATTAGGAAGAAATTAATGACTTACAGGAGGATTCAAATGGTTGAAAAAGAGGTGTGGATACAAATTGATGTGTAACAGTCATAGTAGACCATCTATGAATTCTCAAACCAGACATCTTTGAATGTTCACAAATTAAGAATTATTAAATAAAAGACAAGCCACCATGAGCAAGAGTAGACAAAACAAAATAAATATTTATATTAGATGGATATTTATTTCATGTTGTAGAATAATTAAAGAATACAATATATGCATGCTCAAATACCTAGGGAAGTAAAAAATTAAAAAATATAAACCATGAATTAGATATTAGCCTAAAAGAGAAAGATTTGGAAAGTAGCTAAATATAGTTCCTTCTGAACACAAACACACACATACACACACATGCACAGAACACATTCAAATTTTAAAAATCAACAGGCATGCTAAAGAGGAGATTAGGCATAGATGATTAGAGGTAAGTGAGCAACCTGAAGATAGATGAAGTACATTTCTAAAAAAAAAAATTTATTGGTACATTCTATATGTACATTAGGATTGCATCGGATGTTGAGAATTTGTATCTGTACATGACACATCTTGATTCTCATTCCTCCCCACCCTACAATCCTGCACCATTTTATATACACAAGCTTTGTTTCCTTTTTGCTTTAGTTCATTAGATCTTTTTCTTTCCCTTCTTTACTTTCCCCTACCCCTCCTTTTCAACATTTTCTTATTTCACAACACATCATGTATTTTAGAACTCATTTACACCTGTAGTTTCTTGTGCTAGAGATATGATACAGATTTACACATCTTTATCCTATTTATTTCACTTTTAGAATGGAGTACAATATGAAAGGAAAACTAAGCGAAAAGGATCAGAAATATGGAGAAGAGTTTGAATAATGCCAACAAAGATCTAAGTGGCATTCCATGAAAGGAAAACCTATTTAAGGCAACAGTTGATGAAATAATGGATGAGAGATTTCTAGAATTAAAGAAAGACATGAATCTATAAACTCCAGAAGTATAACTAATCCAACACAGAACACAGAAATCTATAACTAGATTCAACAGAATAAAAGATTTTTTTAAAGGATTTTTTACTTTTATCAGTACTAGAGACTGAACTCTGGACCTTGCATATTCTAGACCATCACTCTGCCACTGAGCTACATCTCTGGATCTTTTAGTTTAAATTTTGTTTAGGGTCTTATTAAATTGCCCAGCCTTGCCTTGCACTTATAATTCTCCTGGCTTAGCTGCCTGAATGACTGGAATAAAATAGGTATGTGACACCAAATCCAGTCAAAGGGAACATTTTTTTTTTTTTAAGGTTTTTTGAGACAGGGTCTCGCTTTGTGGTTCAGGCTGGCCCTGAGCTCAGCCTCAAACTCACATCACAGCAATCCTCCTGCCTCTGCCTCCCAAGTGCTGGGATTACAGGCGTGAGCCACCACGCCCGGCACTATTATGTGGTATTGGTTGCCACTGGGGTGAGTCTCCACACCCAGTATTGTTATGTGGTTACCGGGGATTGAACCCGGGTCCTTGCGCTTGCAAGACAGGCGCCGGAACCACTGAGCTACATCCCCGGCCCAAAGGGAACATTTTTAAAAACATCTAAAAAGAACCAATAGCCTAACAACTAATTTCTCAAGAATTGAAGTCAGAAGACAATAAGGGGCTGGGGATTTAGCTCACTGGTTCTGGTGCCTGCCTCGGATGTGCAAGGTCCTGAGTTCGATCCCCAGTACTGCACATACACCCAAAGAAGACAAAAAGGCAATATTAAAGTATCAAGAAAAGTAATTTGTCACATTTCTGCAGTATCCAGCTAAGTAAACATTGAGAACAATGAAATTAATCGTTTACTGACACATCCAAGACTGCGAGTGGGGGAATTTGTTTCCAACAGGTCCTCATTAAAGGAAATTCTGATTAGACTTAATTGGAACGAAAATGACCCAGAAGGAAGTTCTACTATACAAAGAAATAAAATTTAGAAAAGTACTAAGTATATGATTAAATCATTAAATAATTATTGTATTAAAATTGCTAATAGGAGATTAAATTTTGAAATTCAGTATCAAAGAGCAAATGTATATTAGTGGAAAAACACCAGCTCCACTGGGGATCTAGCTCAGTGATTCTAGCATCTGCCTGGCAAGCACAAGGTCCTGAGTTTGGTTCTGGTACCACATACTCCAGTGCCGGGTGTGGTGGCTCATGCCTGTTATCCCAGCACTTGGGAAGCAGAGGCAGGAGGATTGCTGTGAGTTTGAGAGTAGCCTGGGCTACAGAGTGAGTTTGGAGCCAGCCTACAAAGCGAGACCTTGTCTCAAGGAAAAAAAAAAGAAAACCTTAAAAATAAAGAGAGAGAGAGAGAAAGAACACTTGTTTGTGCATCACTGGTGAATCTTTTCTATATTTGGTGACAATGTTATATTTATCTCGTTAAAGCTTTCAGATGAATTCCTTTAGTTTTTGTAAAATGTGAAAGGCCGTAAAAGTGACTTGTAGTGACAGACAATATTGCTTTTATGAAGGAAGAACTTCCCCAGCCCTTCTGATGTTTTCCTACCTCCAGTCTCAAACCTGGGCAGACAGGCAGTGAAGTGCGACGAAGTGAAGGAGGAGGAAAGAAGAAAAAGCACGCGGCCGAGAGGGCAGCGGTTGCTGTTGTCCTCCCTCCTTATGTTTAGCTTTCCAGTCCAGAGGAGTGTTGCTGGGGGAGGGAAAATCTTCAACTTTAAACGAAGTTCAGAATTTTTATTATTAAACTCTCCACACCTTTAAATTGCCGAGCTGAGACTCTTCTTGGACGTGAAGTGATTTGGGACTTTTTATAATCTAGAAGTTACTGGAAAATCTATTGGACTTAACAAGCACACCGAGGTGGTTTGAAAGGGCCACAGGAGGAAACATAAAGCTACTTTATGGCTGCACCCTGCTGAGTTCATCTCTTGCTCTGTGGCACTTACACCTGCCCAGGATACTAGGAAAAGTGATGAATGAAACAATCCAGGGTGTCGAAAGGAGTATGAAAATGGGGGTGGATGGCTCTTGACTTCCTCCTACATCTCACCCAATAGAGTTCTCTCCTCCATTTCTATTTAATTTTTGAGTCTTACCTGGAAACGAATCTCCTATTTCAGAAAAGCTTTTCCAATAGTCCATCATCCCTCTGCAAATGGAGAACCATCCTGGCCCCAGAGTGTCAGGGGGCGATCCCTGGTGGGCAGCAGGTACCCATCCAGGTGAGTCACTGTATGAGTCACTGTGAAGGCCCCTCCCCCACCAACGGTCTACCCCATAGGGAAATAACTTCACTCTTTCTGTTGCTATCTGATATTAACAATTCAGCTGCGTGTCCAAGGAGTTCCCAGATCCACAAAGCAATCACTCACTGTAGTTATTAAGAAGGAGGCACCTGGTGATTCAATATCTGTAAGTATTAAGTCAGCTTCACAGTAACGCATCCCAAATTTGGTAAAGATGACGCTAATCGAATCATGGACGAGTTAGCTTAGCCAGTGAGAGAAGTATTCTTATTCTTTCATTTGTACAATTTTTCAAAGATGTTCAAATTCATATGCTTACTCGTTCACGCCCTTTCCTCATCCCCATTCCACTTGCTTCCTCGGCGAACCGATCATTCCGAGTCTATGCCTTCATGTTTTGCTTGTTCTAGCTAGGCATGTACTGGCTTTTTGTTTTTTGTTTGTTTGTTTGTTTGTTTGAGACAGGGTCTCGCTTTGTGGTTCAGGTTGGCCCTCAGCTCAGCCTCGAGCTCACATCACAGCAATCCTCCCGAGTGCTGGGATTACAGGCGTGAGCCACCATGCCAGGCACTGTGGTATGTGGTACTGATTGCTGCTGGGGGGAGTCTCCACACCCAGCATAGGTGTGTGGTTACCGGGGATCCAACCTGGGGCCTTGCGCTTGTAAGACGGTTGCCGTAAACACTGAGCTAACTCCCCGGCCCGAGGCACGTATTGTTTTTAGTGCCTATATTTTCAATTTCCATTCATGGTAGTGTTACAGAGTTCATCTCACCTTTCTCATTGCTTTATCTTTTCCCTTTCTCACCGGACACTGTTGCCGTGCAGTCCACTGCTCGCAACGAGTGCTTGCTAATGCTGTGTGAGTCCGCCCTCCACGGTGACTGGCAGCCAGAGGCCCTCACTCTGGGATGAAACTTCCTGCATCACTGTACTAATGTATGACAAGTCATCTGCAAGATTAACTCACAGAAGAAACTCTGGGCCCTGAGTTCCACTTGTCCAGGTCCAGGTCCGTGAGCTGACGAAGTGTCATCACATTGCTGCAGACTGGCTGTGCCTGTCATCTTCCTGTCCCACAGCAATCCTGTGACTCTTCTGCAGAACCCTCCCCCCCCAGGACGTGCTTTCTCAACTTTTGTTCCAGGCACAAAGGGATAATTTAACTTAAATTACTTTGATTACTACTAAATTTGAACATATTTTCAATAGCTCCTGAAGTGAGGAGCTAGTTTAAATTCTTTGCCCATTTTTCATTGGATCTGCTGGCTTTTTGCTGACTGATACATGCAATTCCTTACATGTTACAAATATTTACCATTTTTTGCTTTAGATATTGCCAGTTTTCTTTCATGTCACATCTGTTTGTCTCCTTCATTGAACTTGAAATCTTAATTTTAATGTAGTTGAATTCACTTTTTGACTTTTTTTTTTTTTTTTTGAGACAGGGTCTCACTTTGTGGTTCAGGCTGGCCCTGAGCTCAGCCTCAAACTCACATCATAGCAATCCTCCTGCCTCTGCCTCCGGAGTGCTGGGATTACAAGTGTGAGCCACCACGCCTGGCACTGTGGTATGTGGTACTGGTTGCTGCTGGGCATGAGTCTCCACGCCCAGTATGGTATGTGGTTACCGGGGATCGAACCCAGGCCCTTGCACTTGCAAGATAGGCGCTGGAACCACTGAGCTAACTCCCCGGCCTGACTTTTTAAAAAAACAGTCTTTCAATGCAGTCAGGCTGGTCTTGAACTCACTGTGTTGCCCTGGCGGGCCTCCAACTCATGGCAATACTCCTACCTCAGACTCCCAACTGCTAGGACTACAAGCGTGCGCCTCACACCAGGCTTGTTTTGTTTTCATTATTTTTCACAATCTTTCTATATCATAAATATATTTGTCATATTATTTTCAATTAACTTAGTAGTTCTACTTTTTACCTTCAGGACTATAGCTCAACTGATGCACTTTTCTGCATTGATACTTGGTTGCAAGGCATTTTACAAAATCAATACTTTTTCCCTACAAAAACAATGACTAAAAAAGGATACGGAAAATGTCATGTACATAATATCCACAGATGCTATAAAATATAAAGCATGAACATCACAAGAAATGTATAAAACTTATCTGAAAAAAGATAAAACTTTACTAAAGGATGTAAAAGAAATCTTAACTACATTGAGATATGTCATTATATTAAATAACTTGATATTTCAATATATATTATTCTCAGACAAATCTATAAAGTCAATGAAACCAAAATCAATATCTGAAAATGATACCTTAAATAGAATTTAATACGGTTATACCAGTTTTACTTGGATCAAAAAATGGTTAAATGTAGAAAAAGTTTTGTAAAGAAGTATTGGCTACCTCAGATATTAAATATATTTAAAAAGACAGCAATAAAATAAATGTTGAGAGTGATAACAGACTAGTCAAACAGAAAAAAATTTCACGAGTTTTTAATAACATGCATATATGTACTATAGTTAATGCAAAGAATAAATTTAAAATTATAATGATATCAAAGTATTAAGAGTAATTAGCTTTGTTTTTGTAAAGTTATTTTTTCACATATTTAAAACTAAATCTTAGAAATATTAATGAGCTAAACATAAAGAACACTATAAAAGTACCAGAAAGTGAATTTAAGAAAAAAAATATGAACATTAAGGTGTGGTCTTGATGGCACAGACCATCCAGGAATAAACTGACGCATTTTACTAAGTCCTTTGTCTTTTTGTATCTGCTCCTCCTCACCTTTTCCATGGTCCCTGGATGTTTGCAATATGCACTAATCACATGTGTTGTGAGGAGCTGGCATCTACACAGATCACATCTTGACCGTGTTTCCTCCTCCTTCCTTTCCTGCCCACCTTTTCTCTTTCCTCAGAGCCCCTTTCCATTCCACAAAGTCGATCTGCCCATTTCCTACCATCTTTCTATTATTTTGCTTTTTAAATCATTTATAGTTAGTATTTTTCATTAGAGACACCATACTATGCTTAACCTTCTGTGTCTGATTTATTTCCCTTAGCATTATGGCCTCAAAGTGCACTCATTTTTGTACAAATGATTCAAATTTATCTTTCCTTAAAGTACTCTACTATGCATAAATACCATATTTTCTTTAGCCATTAGTCTGTTGGTGAGCATCTAGGCCTGCCAGCTACTTTTCTCACTAAGACAAAATAGCAGACACCCAAGGTTAAAAGGGAAAGGGTTTACTTAGTACACAGTTGGCGGAGGTTTCAGTCTATAATCGGCTGGATCCAAGGCAGGGTAGATGTCACTGCAGAAGAGAAATAGCATGGTGTGTACAAGGTAGCAAAAGTGAGAAAGGATTTTAATAACGTCTTTCTGCTCCATTTATCTTACTCAGACTACTGGTGCCAAACCAGTCACTCACATGTAGTGGTTTAGTAATCATATGCCCTTAATCTCAGCATCGCACACTCTAGATTCACCCACCTGGAACTGCATGAGGCTCTAGGGGAAGGAACATCTAGACCCAAACAAGGCCTTGTAACAAGGCCTCTCCCAAGATCTAGCATTTGTAAACTGTACTGTTACAAATATCGGTGTACACGTATCAGGGCAAGACAATGCTTTTAACTCTTTTGGAAGATAGGTGTGTCACTGGGTCTGAAAAAATTATATCTTTAGCTTTTGAGGAAGCTGCATACTTACTTCCACATGGTTGTACTGGTTTGTGTTCTAACAATGTAGACGGGCTTGTTTTTCCTGCACAATCTTGCCAAAACTTACTGTTCTTTGATTCCATGATGATAGCCATTCTTGTTGGAGCAAGATGGAATCTCAGCGATGTTGTTTTCATTTTCTCTAATGGCAAAAAATGCTAAACATTTTTCATGTACTTATTGGCCATTTGTACTTCTGTTGAGGAATGTTTATTCATCAGAATGGCCACTATTTCTATAGGGTCTTTTATTTGGGAAGGATCTAATTTGGGGGGAGTCTTATATAGTCTAAATATTATTCCTTTATCTGAGGACTAGCCAGCAAAATTATCTACTATTCTGTAGCTCATTCCTTCACTGTGTTGGTTATTTCCATTTTCCATTTTCCAAGTCTTCCTCTTCCATTCAGAAGACTTCTAATTTGATATAATCCTATTTGTTGATTTTTTGGGTATTATTTCTTGTGAACTTTCTTATTCTGCTGGGAAAGCCTCTGTTGATGCCTATGAAGGTATGGGCAAAAGGAAATACTAGTGTGAGGAGAGACTGTCAGAATGAAGACATTGTTGGTGTGGTAGGCCGTGTACTCTGTCATACTCTAAAAACAAGGACAGCATAAAAGCTGGATCCAATAGCTGCTAGATGTTCTTAGCTACCCAATCAACTTGGTCACCATGGACAATCTTTTTAATGATGCATTGCCTTCTGTTTGCCAGTGTCTCATTGAGGATGTGTGCCTCTGTGACCCTTAAGGAAACTGGCCTGTAGTTTTCTTTTCCTTTTCTTTCCTTCTTTTTCCAGTCTTTCCTTCCTTCACTCCCTCTCTCTCTTCCTTTTCTCACTCTTCCTGTCCCTGCTCTCTTTTGTTTTGAGTTCTTGCTCAGTTTTGGTATCAGAGTAACTCTTGCTTCAAGGAATGAGTTGGGTAGTACTTCTTCTCTTTCAGTTCTTTGGAAGAGTTTGAGGAGTATTGTTGTTAGTTCTTCCCCAAAGTCTTGGGGAAATTTAGAAGTGAAACCATCAGGTCCTGACCTTCTCTGAGTTGAAAGGAATTTTATTACTCCCTCTATTTCCTGTTATTGGTGTAGTCATCTTTTTGGTTTAATTTTGGTAATTTATATGTATGTAGAATTTATTCATTTCTTCTAGATTCTCTTATTTATTGGAACATATGTTTTCAAAATAGTTTCTTACAATCTTCAGGATATTGGTGGTGTCAATTGTGATATGGCCTTTTTCATTTCTAAATACATTGATATGAGTGTTTTCTTTCCTTCTTTTGATAAGATTAAGATTAAATAAGGGTTTGTCCATTTGTTTATCCTTTCAAAGAACAAACTCTGATTCACTAAAATTTTGTGTTGTATTTTTAGTCTCAAGGTCATTAATTTTCTTTCTGATCTTTATAATTTATTTTCTTCTAAAGTTTTAGATTTGGATTGATCTTTTTATTTCTAAAATCTTGAAATATATTATTAGGTTACTTATTTTGGATCACTCAGTCTTTTTAATATGGGTAGTCATAGCTATAAACTTTCCTCTTAGAATGATTTTTAATTGTGTCCATAGTTTTTGGTATGTCAGGTTACCACTGTCCTTTCATTCTCAGAACTTCTTTTTTCTCCAGTCTTCTGGATGTCTTCATTTATTTTACATGTAACATCCCGAGAACAGTTAAATGCGTAATTATCTAATTTCCATACATTGTATAGTTTGTATGCTTTTATTTGCTATTAACTTAGAAAGTTAAATATTCACTGGCCAGATATAAGGAGATAAATACAATAGTGGGGAGAAAATTAAATTATCTTAAAACAAAACCACTAATAAAATACAGCACAGCCTTAATACAGCAAACAGGCTGCATTCAAGAAATAAGTCTTTAATTGAAGAGGGAAAATAATGATATTATAACAAAAAAGAAAGAAAACAAATTTTATGTATATAGAGGGGTGGTAGGGTGGGTAGGGCTATGGGAAAAAATGAGAATTAAGTTGTGTCTTATACTGGTACAAATCCCCATTATGGAGTGCAATCATGATGCGTATATGTAATGTACCAATAAAGATTAAAAAAAAAGAAATAAGTTGTTAAAAAGACAACATAGTCTTTATTTAAAAGATAAGATGCCATGCTAGGGCAGGAACACTGTATGCTTTGAAAAGCCCCAGGTAAAAACGAAATTTGGTAAAGTAGTCACGACTCAAGTTGCTTACTTTTTGATCTGTCTATTGCCAGGAGATGATCTAAATAAGGAACTGCTAACTAAGAGGCTAAGGAAGCAATGCTTGTTTTAGGCTTTTATTCCATGCTATTCTGTAAACATCAATTTCTTCAAATTCAGTTCTTCACAACTCTCTTAACTAGCCAGTTTCTATTTTAGTATTTATTCCTGGATACTGGCATATGTGTCACAATCAAAACCTTCCACTAGTTAGAGAGAAAGTGCCATTGAAAAGGTGTCCTTTATACTGGTTACTTTTTTCTCTCAATTCGTGGAAGTAGAAGAAGAAAAGCAACAAGAGACCTTAACAAGGTTTTCCTGCCCTTTGTATCTTATTTGGACTACTTAGAGGAAGTAACACTCATGCCCTTAATTCTAGAATCCGTGGTCCTAGTTCTACCATAAAACAATCACACACTCTAGATTTAGTCACCTCTGAAAAAGGATGAGGCTTTGGAGGGACATCTAAACCAAAGCCATCGCATCCTGTTAACTGTGGCAAAAATCCAAAGGACTCATGGATCAATGAAGGAAGCTCTACCTTCCAGTGTGACACTCACTCTTCTTTTTTTGCAACAACCTTCAGGCTAAGACACAGGGTAAAACTTTCAAGAAATACATATGCATATCTTGCTGGCCAGAGCTTTTAATCTACTCTCTCTCTCAGCTCCACATGTTAAATCTATTTCATGCCCTTGCATATAAAAAACCTAGCAAAATGGAGATCTAGTAATCTTTCCCCCCCTTCTAAATTACTGATAGCTTTGATTTTGTTTTATATCTTACAGGAAATAGTGTGGTATACTTGCGGTAAATAACAGGTTGGCTACAAACAGAGACATCCTTCTTGCAGCTCTGCCAGGTCATAAGGAGGTGAAAGAAACTTGGCAGCTTGTTGGCATCTGTGCAGTAAGAAGGATCTGGGATTTAGGATGACTCTGGATTGGTACAAGGGGAATTGCTACTGCCATTATAAGGTCTTACCAC
>PVIR01035573.1:0-16351 GCA_004026965.1 Petromus typicus | reverse complement strand
GTCTCACTTTGTAGTTGAGGCTGGCCCTGACCTCAGCCTCAAACTCACATCACAGCAATCCTCCTGCCTCCCGAGTGCTGGGATTACAGGCGTGAGCCACCACGCCCGGCACTGTGGTATGTGGTGCTCACTGCTGCTGGGCATGAGTCATCACGCCCAGTATTGTATGTGGTTACCGAGGATCGAACCCGGGTCCTATGAGATTGTAAGGTAGGCTCCAGAACCACTGAGCTAAATCCCCGACCCAGAGTGCCTTCACTTTTACAAGTCTCGTCTGTAACTCTCAGAATAACAGATGACCCTCATTGACTCATTCACACTTCAAATGCAGGTATATCTCGTTTTTTCTCGTTTGTTTGATTCTCTGTACAAAACCTTCACTACTTAGACACATATCCTGTTACCATAAACTGGTAAAATATTTCTGCGTGCTGGTTCCTTCTCTCAGATGGCTTTCTGTCCATCCGGCTTCCCACAGGCAGTGGGATGGAATGATATTGCTGCGTAAAGCAAAGTCCCCGGCGTTTGCTTCCACGTATTCAAGAGTGAGACGATTTATAACTGAGGGGGGAGTCTGCGTTTGGAAGACTTGAATGTCCTCCTTTGCCTTACAAGTGTCAGACAAATAAAAGGGAAAAGGCATAAGAAAATGGGAGGAACCGGACTTTTCAAAGGCACTTGGAGAACTAAGGAAAGAGCTGAAGAAACCACAGCAATAAGACGGATTTACAGGCACCTGACGGGCGAGTGCACAAGTTCTGGTTCCTGTGTTAAGAAGGATCTAGGCTAAATTTAAAAATCTCCTGCCTCCATTTAAAAATATTTAATAATTTTAATCACAACGTCTGTAGACTTATAGTTCACTAGACCTTGGAAATTATATGATTAGTCATGGATAGGAGTGGTTGTTCCTCTTAAATTTAGCCATAATATAGAGCTAAATATGGTAGACTGTTGGGGCTGGGGAGTTAGCTCAGTGGTTCCGGCGCCTGTCTTCCAAGCATAAGGACCCGGGTTCGATCTCCTGAGACTCACGCCCAGCAGCAACCAGTACCATATACCACAGTGTCGGGCGGGGTGGCTCACGCCTGTAATCTCAGCACTCAGGAGGCAGAGGCAGGAGGACTGCTGTGATGTGAGTTGGAGGCTGAGCTCAGGGCCAGCCTGAACCACAAATGCAAGACCCTGTCTCAAAAAAAATATATATATATAAATATATATATATATATATATATATATATATATATATTTGGTATAGTCTAATGGTAGACTATTGACAATCTAATTTTTGAAGTGTAAGCCATTACTGAACATTATGTGAAGCTACCTAATCATAGTATTGACTTATATTCCACAGTACCTTTGTTTTCAGACACCATGCCTGCTTTATTTTATGAAGTTTGAGGACAATAGAGTATTTATCTAATGATACTAAGACTCTGACATTTTTCCTTTTATAACTGTGTCCTATAGATTTTCTAGGAACCTGATTTTCACAATGAAAGTTAGTAAGAAGGCATGTGATAACTTGCTTTTCATTCATATTTTATATCACTTATTTAAAAAAAGGACTGTTGCTGTGAGGTCAGAGTGATGGAAGTGTGGGTGTGCAAGACTGTAATAACCGTGTGTAACACATCTACTGTTAATACTCACCCCTGCGACTTTTAGGTTGAGAAGATTAATTTATAAATACAAAGTTCAAATATCATATATTCCTTTAACAACCATCCTAATAGCTGAGAAATAACTATCAAATCTTGGTTAATGAGAGCAGAGGGGTGTGAGCTCAGGATGAAGAAGAAAGGATTTCTCTGAGGATAACTCATCCACGTGGCCTGTCCTTGGATAATGGAGGGGTACATGTCTTGTATAGTTATATTCTCTGACCCATGGGGATAAGGGAAGCTATTCTAAAATAGAAGCAAGCACAGGTGGGCAGTATAGGAAATACTGAGATAGTCTTTTTATTGAGCAAGTAGCCAGTCCTTAAACTCTTTTCTCCAAAATTCTCCATAAGTCAATGTAGGGTTAGAGTCAGACCCCAAATTTTGTTTTAACAAGCAGTCTTGGTACAAGTTAAAGAGCTACTTAAAGTACATGTTGTCAGCATTCCATTCAATTATAATTTGGTTAGAAGGGAGCAATATTCTTTCATTTTATGAATTAAAATGTTGCATATTCAGTTAATATTATACATTGACCACACACAAATATTATAAAAAATTAGAAATAATTTATCTTAAAATTTAACACAATTTCAATTAAGAATTATCACTTTTTTCAAGAAAACTCAACTATATGGCCATTAAGAAATACAAATCTGATTTGAGATTATGTATCATTGCTTATTTCACTTTTAAAATTGTTAATTTCCTTTCAGTGCTACCTGAAAAATCAGATCATTTATTATCTAATGAGAAAAATTCTAATAAGTAATGAGAGTAGTTATTTCCAAATTGTATAAATGGATGTGTCTATTTGTAAATTAATAGAACCACTAGGCATTTCTGAGTTAAACCTTAAAGAAGTTCTTACCACTTTCTAGTTTCTTAGCTCCTATTCTTAGTATTTTGGATACTCTGAAATCAGCTTCCTTTACTTCAGTCTTACAGATTATTTACTGTAAGATTTTCTATTGTTTCTAGTGCTTCTTCTTTACCCTAGAAATTTTCAAAATGCGATCAGGTTGCCTCCAGATATTTTCAAGATAATATATTGAGGCACAAAGGAAAACATTGAAATTCTTGTTAAACTTTTTTTTTTTTTTTATGGGAAGTGAATCTTTATTAACAGCATAACCTTTTGATTAGCTGCAGGGTACATGTTCCATTCATTGCTGGGAGGGAGCACGTGCAACATGCAAGATAAAAGTTATCGCAAAGAAGGATGAAAGCTATGTATACGGTGGCGGAGGACAGTGAAACATTCTCTCTTATAGTCAGCAAAGTGCAACATACCCAGCTTGTACCAGATGACGTGAAATTATCTGGTTTTCACTATGGGAACTTTCACAAGTTATGTGCGGGAATTAAAATGCTCCTAGAAAAAAACTGCAGTTTCAAAGGATCATAACTAATGTGAATGTAGATGAAAACAGTGGGGGCAGGGCTTTCAATTTTGTTCACACACATTTTCTCAGCCTCTTTACAATATGAAAACCAATATGCTCAAGTGCGATAGTGTGAGAGACTACTCTGTATTTTTTTAAATGATGAAGAGGATTACAGGGAAATCAGATTTATGTTAATGACCCTTACTCAGAGTGGGTGCTTGTGTTGGCTAGTGATATCTAAAGTCGTCACAGTTATCCATCATTACATATACTACACATGCTGCCTTTTCTAAATGACTTCTAAAGTTTTATTTTATTACCAATGTTACTATAATTTATTTTTGAATTTTATCTTTAAAAAATGATGGAGGGTATTGGGCAAAGAGCCTTTGCAAGCTCATGACTCATAAATGAGGTTACAATTCCTTGCTGTTTGTACTAAGGTTCCTGGTATCTGAGGCCAGCTTTCTTTTCAATCACAATTTTCCTTTCCTCTTCTTCTACTTTCTGAGTGTTTCTGCTGCAGTAAAGAGCCGCCTGCTCTTCAACATGCCCAGCTCTACACGCCTTCTCAAACTAATCTCAGCCAGGAGTCATTTCACCTTTTGTGAACCCTCATTATGAGAGTTGATACTTCATAGCCTTTTAAGTTCTTTGAGGGCAGTATTCATTAGCCAATTCATTTTATGTCCCCCACAGTGCATAGGATATGCATTTCCAAGAAAATGTGTTAGAAAGAGGGAGAAAGAAAAAATGAAATATTAACTGAGGGAGAAAACTAAGTTAGTTCCTCACCTTTCTTGTCTGAAGGTTCAGGCTGATGGGGAGGCACAAAGCTATTCAAATTAATTCTCTTAATCATTCCATTTTGAAAATGTACATCTTGGGGTGCTATATTTCATGACTAGAGCAAGCTTGAAATATCACCAGACTGCTGTCTTCCTGTCTTGTAGTGACGTGTGAAGTCTTATGTCATTCATAGGGACAGGCCGGATGAGAGAGACTGCAGAGTGCACCAAACAGAAAACCCAGGAGGCAGGACTCCGTGGGATATGGCTCTTCCTCAGTGGGACTGAAAGAACATTCCTGGCTCTGCTGCTGATTGGCTGTGAGCTTGAACCTATTCTTTCAGCTCTGGTTTTTCTAGTGTTGAAATCTTTTTTTTTTTTTTTTTTTTTGAGACAGGGTCTCGCTTTGTGGTTCAGGCTGGCCCTGAGCTCAGCCTTGAACTCACATCACAGCAATCCTCCTGCCTCCCGAGTGCTGGGATTACAGGCGTGAGCCACCACTCCCGGCACTGTGGTATGTGGTGCTGATTGCTGCTGGGCGTGAGTCTCCACGCCCAGCATGGTATGTGGTCACTGGGGATTGAACCTGGGTCCTTGCGCTTGGAAGACAGGAGCCGGAACCACTGAGCTTACTCCCCGGCCCTCTAGTATTGAAATCTTTAAAATGGTTTTATGAATTCAAATGGGAGGGAGGCCTGGGAAAGCAGAGAAAAGGACAGGCAAGGGTTGAAGAGTAGAAAAATAATCAAGATATATATTATATATTATACTTGTAGCAATTTCCAAAATGCAGTTGTTAGGCTTTGCAAATATACAGCACTTAAAAATAAAATTTGTTTATCAAGACAGAAAAGCCAAATAAATGATATATTTAAGGAAGTTAGCATGATACCTGGAGATAATGAATGTTTTACATGTTACTTTTCTTTATTAATCATAAATCGTAAGGTCTAATTATAATAATATGTGTACATAATATATTTATCTTCATTTAGATGATCAAAAAATAAATCATAATGTTAATTAATTACTATTAGTAAAATTACCTTGCGTTTCAGCCATAGCTTTGATTGTCTCAGATTGTCTAATGAATTATTTCTCATAATCAAAGTTAATGATTCTACAATTTAAGCTTCCTACAACATTCACCAAATTGTTGATTTAATATTCTGAAATCTGATAAGGTATATTTACTTACAAATAATAGGAGCTCTAGTGAAAAAAGAACAGTAAACTAAGGAGAGAAAGGAGCACAGTATCAAATAATAATGGAAGATACTGCACATCTGAAGTGTACTAGCCTTCAGGTCAATTTTCCATGAATGTCTCACAAACATGAAGGACACAAACCCACAAGTCACATCCTTGTGCATGTTCACTAAACTAGAACTAAAGAGCAGTTCAAAGGATTTGAAAGTTTGTGTGCAAGAGGGAAAAAGCAATTTACAAAGTCTTTCATCTCTCAATGATAACTCGTGTTCCAGGAGGCCTTGAAATATGCTTCTTAAATTCTAGAAAAGACAGCATTACTCTGTGATACTGTAGTCAGGTTTTTGAGAAAAGACCATAAAAATAATTTTAAATATTGAAGAACACAGTGATTTAGCTCTCATCAAGAAAGTCCTACAGATAATGTCAAAGGAAAATGATAAACTCTGATAACAAATGAAGGTAACCTGTTCAGGGAAAAAATACATATATATATATATATATATATATATATATATATATATATATATATATATATCTGGTACAACAGGATATAGATCAAAATTCCATGTTAACAGCTGGTTTTCAAGGCCAGAATATGTAGTTTTTCCCATCAAAGCAGGTGGTTAGAAGGAAGTGTGAAATAATTCTCTGAAGTTTTCTTAAGTTTTTGTTTTTTTGGGAAAATTGTTTCTAGGTATTTGCCCGCATGCATGGTACATTTAGACAGATAATGGCTACATACAGCAACACATACAAAGAAAGAAAGGTACACTTAGAAAAAAATGCACCACAAAGAAAATATGAAACGCCTCCTACAGCAGGAAATAAGCAAGCAGGACAAGGACATAATTATATAAAATTGATTATGATGTAGACAAATAATATAACAATATTGGAAAATCTTGGAAGTGGAATTTGAAAGTTGAAGGTGGGATCAGAGAATTTAAACCACAACTACTATGTAATGAAAAGCCAATGACAACAGCCAAAATACGATAGAAATGTACAGTTTTAAATATTTCATCAAGAAAGGTGATGAATATCAAAGAAAGAGCTAAAGGAATCGAAAGGCCCATAGGGAGATCCTCGGCCTGTGTTCTCAGCTCTGAGCCATGTACTCTTTGGGTTCATTAGGCAATTCCATATGCTTGAGATCTTTTGTACATGAAGCTTTTGGGCCTGAGAGCTTTTGTTTTGTGAACATTTTCCAGGGTTTTAGTGTGAAGTTCTCTTCTCCTTGAGCACAGCAGTGAGCTGGACATTAGTTTGAAGAAGGCAATAACGCTCTCAGAACAGCACTACACAGGAAAGGGTTTGCTTAAGGTAGCTGTGTCTCCAAGGAGCTGGACTCCACTGAACCTTAGCGGTATACCAGGTGTCTCAGATCTCCGAAAACAGAATTGTTGAATCCATGGACAGAGTCTCCTCTGCCCGAGATCCTGTGAGGGCAAAGGAAGATGGGTGAACAGATAATTATTGTAGATGCCTGAGGCTGTAGGGGGTAGAGGAAGATCTGTTAATGACACTTTACCTTTGATCACTTATAGACCACAGGAATTTCAACATTTAGGGTACTCTCCTGGTGAAACCTAATCTCATCCAAATTGATGTGGAAATTTGACAGCTAGCTGAGGAGCTTAGCAGAGAGAGTATGATAAGTTGGAATATTTAGATAAAAACCAATGAAATAGAATTCTTAAGGAGATAACTGGATACTCATATTAGTAACTTGGCTTTAAGAGTTTAGGTACATTATAAATGGTATATTTGGGGATTTATAAAATTTTTATGATTTAAAAATGAGAATAAGTTAAATAATTTATAATCACTAGAGACACAAATCAGTGTAGGCACTTCATTTTTGCTTACTTGGTCAGTACCAGGGAACTACCACCTTGCAAGGGAGAGAGAAGTGAAGATTTGCCATGTATCAGCAGGGAAGCAAGCCCCAATGTGTGAACACATAGAGACTATCATCAAAATCAGGCATCAGAAAAGAAATTAAAACTACAAACCAAATGAACAGGAACCTCAATAGGCTGAAAATCTTATAGTGACCTAATTCTATAGATATACCATGGTCCACCTTGTCTGTGGTTTCATTTTTTGTGGTTTAGTTCCCAACAGTCAATCACAGAATGGAAATATGCTTATTTGCATGCCATTCTGAATAGCATGATGGTATCTCACACAGTCTAGTTATGGACAAGTGTTGTGAAACCCTTTTGCCCAGTGTGTGTTACCTGCCTGTTAGCAACTGTAGACACCACAGGTACCAGGTGGGCTGTTGTGACGCTACAGCTCTTGTGTGGAGGTTTTGGTGCATTCCACTTGTGGTTCTGTGGATAGGAAGAGGCTATTGTAGATAAAACTATTGACATACCTATGATGACCAAGTCTAGAATACTGGAAATATATAATACAAATATTAAATCTGGATTGATTACAACAGAAAAGGCATTTTATAAGAAAAAATTTAGCTATAATCCAACCCTCCAAAACCCACCAGTTGCAATTCCCGGGATCAACAAGAGAAAAATTTTCCAAAGTTCTCACTCATCATGCAGAGGATTAAATAATGGTGACCTGTTGAGAACCTATCTTAAAGGTCTTATTCTATAAGAACTAAGGAGGAGCAAGGGGGTTTAGCTCAGTGCTTCTGGCACCTGCCTTGCAAGTACAAGAGCTGGGGATTCAATCCTCGGTAACCACATACAACAGTGCCGGGCATGGTGACTCATGCCCACTAGCAATCAGAATCATATACCTCAGTGCCTGGTGTGGTGTCTCATGCCTGTAATCCCAGCGCTTGGGAGGCAGAGACAGGAGGATTGCTGTCATTGTTCAGGGCCAGCCTGAACTACAAAAGTGAGACCCTGTCTCAAAAAATGAATGAATGAATGAATCAATCAATCAGAACACCAGGATTAGAAGAATAATAGGTTTTGGGGAGAGAATAGTTGGTGTCGGGTTTATAAATAAGAATACAACATTGAATGTATATTCGAGAAAGTTAACAGTGAAGACAGTCTTAATTGTGAAAAGCTACTATAGAAAGGGACAAAAATTATCAGGAAATAAGCTATGGAATACAGAAAATTAACTAAAATGATAAGTTGGATGGAATAAAATGAAAGATATCATTTACTAGAGAAAATGCGAATAAACTGAAACTATGTAATTAAAAGACTTGAAATGTACCATAATCCAAATATATGCTGTTTCCAAAAATATTAATTTTAAATAATAATAATAATAATGATAGCAGATGGTAAATAGAAGGATAGACAATAGGATGCATAGGATTTTAAACAAAAAGAAAATAAATTTGACAAACTTACTGTCTAGTGAATTGCGTTTTACAGGTAAAAACAGTGAGAAAATTTAATACACATATTAAAAGTATAAATAAAGAAAATATTAGAGGTGTACATACAAAACAAATAGTAGAGGAGCTACAGGTAAAACTGAAATTATGACAATGTAAAGGTTACACTATATAAACTTTTAGAAGTGTAAATATGCTTGAATATTTTACTAGCACTTCTCTCCTGTATTTCAGAAATAATAGGTATGGTGTGAAAGTAGCTCCATCTTCTAAGAAATATTCTAATATAGAAAGGGAGAGCAGAAAACTTCAAGTATGTAGTACAAGACTTTTAGTTATCTTTCATGTCTTCAAGTTAAACTTACATATTTGATCATTTTAAATACTAATTTGAAACAATGACAATGAAATAATTTCTTAGAATGAAGACAGGAATGCAGAGGGCCATTTAATTATGACATTTCTGAATAAATTCCAGAAAGTAATTATTGAAATGCAATTTCTGAGTAGATTAATTTCATCAACATTTTCCCTCCTGATGTTAATTGCAAATAACATGTAATTTATAGAATATATTTTACACTTAAAATTTGTATTAACTATTTCAAATGAGTGATAATGATAAAAGCCATATTAAAGTGTAGGCAAACATTGTCTTTTAAAAATCTCATTCCCAGGGAGAAAAATACTGTTGATGATAAAGAAATATGTTTTTATTTGAAAGTGTTGAGGTTAGGTTTAGATTTTCTTGTTGTAGGCAGAGTTTTGAAATCTCCTGTCTGCTTTAATGGCAAACTGAACCTGCTTCTCCTTATTACATGCTCTTTTATAATGCTTTTCTTTAAGCAATTAAAATTTTGCAGAAGTAAACTAGGTTGCTATGACATAGAAGAATTGAAAGGATTGCTAGAACATTTTTTTTTTTTTTGCTTTGCTTGTCAGAATCGTTTTTAATTATAAGTTTTAAGTACATTATTTTTGTGAGATATATGGATGAATTCATGGAACTCTAATTTGGTCCTTATTTCCCTTTATGACTCTTCCAAATTTTTCTGTTTTACATAATCATTTTTTAAAATAAAATTTCTTTCAAGTTCAAACTGCTTTAATGAGGATTTTATTTGGAACTGTGTTAAATTGGAGGAAATTACCATATTCATAACACTCATAATTCCCATGTAGTACTTTTTATATCTCTTTATATAGACAAACTTGGTTGTGTATTTCTTAGCATAATTTAATACTTTTTTCTACATGTTATTTACATATTTATATTTATCTCCAATTTTTAAATTATCGTTTTTAATAAACTTTGTGAATCATTGGCTTATTTGTAATATTTTAAGATTTGACATATTTGTTTTTCTATTCATCAATTAAAGAAGTTTACTTTTGAAATCTAATTGTATTTCATTATAACCGCTTTTGTGATGTAGCATCAAAATTAAGCATTACATTAATTTTGACTAAAAAATTACTTTTATTTCAGTTTCTTATCTTATTGCATTGTGCTATATGAGGTTAAATATTAGCATAATGATCTTATTAATCCTGAGTCTTAAAAAAACATGTCATTGACATATCTACAATTTTTATCTAGCAATGTATACTCTTTTGTTTATTCAAGGTGAGTATTCTATAGTATTTTTAAAGGGGTGCTTTTTTCATTATTTGACCAAGAATCTTCCCTAATATGACATTTGAATGTTTATCAAATAAACTATGAATATCTTTTGAAGTGAGCATATATTTTAAAATCTAAGGCCTATTAATAATATGATTCATACAAAAATAATTTTGAATTACTGAATGAAGCCTAATTTGACTACAGTGAACTTATCTTAATAAATTATTGAATTCAACCTACAGTATTGTATTTGGAATATATATATATTATATAATTTATATCTTATTATATAAAGTAGTCTTTTTGCCACTTTAATATTTCTATAACATGGGAAGATATGGCATTTATTCCAACTATATATTCTGAATGAGGTTGAAAGTCATGGGAATTAAACAATTTTTGACATTTTAAAATACTTATGATGACATTGTTTTATATACAGCAAAAATGCTATTTTAGAAGTAATTCTTTTAGGATTTTTAAGTTTTCTATTATCTTGGCTTGATTTTATTTTCTAATTCTTATAATTTTTATTTGAATTATAATTTTTCAAAAAATCAATTCAATTATAATATAAAATAATTTTGCATAATTTCATGGACACTAAGATTTTAACTTCATAAAACTTCACTTGTTTTTCTACTTATCTTAATATGATCTTTAAATAAGATATTTACAGTTACATTTTAAATATATATGTTTATACATCTCTGTACTGCCATCATATTGCTAGTTCATTACTTAAATAAACTGATTTTATAATTTTGTTTTCTTTAAATTTGTTTATATTTGTATCTATATCTTCTGGGTCTACCAGTTAAAATATGAAAACTTCTTATGTGTTTTCTATGCTCTGCTTTAACTCAAACTTTTATTTACTATCCAATGAATCCTTCTTTTTCTTAGTTCTCAATCTTACTATTTTAGTGTTGTTGGAAAATACGTTTTGTTTATAGGATTATATACAGATATTAATTAAAGCTTACTGTTTATATTATTTTCCAATATATATATTTTGATATTATGTCTTTTAAAATTTTACTTCTAGCACTTCTCATATTCAAACCACTTATTTTTAAGAAAATATAGTGTATTCTCATATTAGAAATGTAGTAAAGGTCAAAGCTCATAGAAATTTTTCATAGAAAAATTCAGACATGTAACTAATAGCATCAATATTAAAACATGAATGAGACAAATTTACTTTATTATATAAGAAAATATAATATTTTCAGAAAATTATAAAAATTCAAAATGAAAAATTATATAATGCAGGATTAATGACATTGAGTCTGGAAAAATGCTTACTTCTCTTTAAGTGGTACAAAACTGGAACTGAATCCGTGGCTTTCACATTAAACTATAATTCTTGGTCCTTTTAATTTTTAAAAATTATTTGAGATAAGATCTTGCTGATTGAGTCACCCACACTGGGCTTGTACTTGGGTTTCTCCTACCTTAGCCTCTTGCATTGAGTTTGAGACCAACATGGGCTACATAATGAGTTCAAGAACAGGTGAAACTAAGTATGAGAGCTTGTTTTTTTTTTTTTTTTTAAGGCTTAATTCTTAAATGCAAACAATAAAAAGCAATACATGTGTTTGGAATATATTAACTGCAGAAGTTCAAATTAAATTGTAAAAAAAATCAAATTATCATTTTGTAGATATATTTCTATAATTTAATTTTCTGCTCAAATATAATGTGAAGTGGTTGCTGAATGTATTTTTCTGATCAAGTATATTATCACCAATTATTAAAAGTCTTTATCGGTACATTATGAAAACACGTCATCATCGCACTCAACATTGACTTTGTACTAGGCTATGACATGACTTAATTCTTATTTTTTCCCCTTTCCCCCTGCCCTGCAACCCCCAACCCCTATATACATAATCTTTGTTACCTTTTTTTATTACTATCACATTATTTTTCCTCTCATTATTTACCCATATGCTCTCTTTCCTCCTAAATATTTTCTATTTCACAATATCAACTATACATATTACAACTCAGTTACAACTTCATTTCCTCATACCAGAGAAAAGATACAATATCTATACATTTGTGACCTATTTATTTCATTTATGAGTATGTCCTCAAGGTACGTCCATTTGAGTATGAATGACTCAATATTATCATTTTTAATGGCAGAGTAATACTCCATTCTATTTAAAAAAAAAAAAAAACACACATCTTCTTTATCCAGTCTCCAGTTGAAGGACATTGGGATTGTTTCCAGCCATTTAGCATATTATTACCAATTTTTAATACTTTCATAGGAATTTGAAAAGAGAAAAACATTTTAAAGCGAACAGAGTAATGCTGAAAGTAGAGACAAATCTATTTTCCTAAACTTTTAAGAGGTTCCTGTGACAGTTTGACTCCAGCTCTGAATTTTAGATCTTTTTATTGGTTGACTTTCTGCATCTTATACATAATTTCTTCTCAGTCTCAATTACAAACATTAAAATTCTTTTTTATAGATTACTTCAATTGTGACACAAAGTAAAATCTTGCTTATTTGGTTACAATTTGATGCTGACCAAATGTTCTTTTGGAAAGTGATTCACACATCTGCCAACTGAATTCTATTCATATGTAGAATTAGATGTTAGAACTCTTTCTTACCATCTGTATTCTGTAAACTCTTGAATTATAATTTGCCTTTATTATACAAACTATATTTTTAAAATGAAGAATCTATTTGACTGAATCTGTGATGGATTTGCATTCATGTTATCTTACGAATTGTGAAAAGTTCTAGATTTTTAAAAACTCATGTTTATTTCTCACTTCTCCATGAGTGCACAGAAGTTATCTTTTTTTAACACCTTTCCAATAGGTGGGACAATCTATTAGTTCTGACAAGTCAGACATATGTTTCAGTGATATGTGTCACTTCCAGGCTTATGATTAAAAGCCTCTTAGCGATCAACAAATGTTTTTCTTTTCTTCCCGGTGATAATTGTGAATACCATGCACTAACATGTCAAAATCCCACGACTGAAACATCCTAGATTCTTGAGTTGCTACCTGAGAGATACAGGTCCTCAGAAGTGTGTTGAACCTATAGATTTAAGATGAATCCAGAACAAACTTTTGTTGTCTTAAGTCAATGAGATTTGTGGGTTATTCATTATTGTACAGAGTCCTCTCTGACAAACCTATCAAAAACCTCCCTATTAGGGACTTTTATTTACTAGTAGGGATTTACAAATGCTTATATCTTATACTTATTCAAATTGAATTTATGAAAATTTAATTTTCTATTCATGTATACTAACACATTATTTTAAACTCTTTATTTTATCTCATGTTATTGTTTACAGTGTTATACTGTTATCATATGTGTAAGTGCATAGTGGCAATTATATCTGAAACAGAAATTTTGAACTCATCCGTTTTATTTGTAACGCTTGTCTGAGGACATGATTGATTAGGTGAAATGTGCTCCACCCATTGAATTTTGTTGTTATATTTTGTACTTGTCACATACAATGCTTAACATGAAATATTTATGTCTCCTGAGGTGACTTAAATATGCTTCTCAGGATCTGAAGTAGACAATAGTGGTAGTAAATATTTATTAATTGTAAGGCATGACACTAAAATTTATGAGATGGACTACACGCACATGGAATTTCCTTACTGAATGCCAATGTACACATTGATGTGTAATGGATAATAAGGTTGACATCTCTGAAAATGACTGCAAGCTCTTTGGAGGAAAGAATTTATAAATATATTGAACAGCACTGTGTAGTCTCTTTCCTCTTTGCTATTTTTATCAAAATTTGGAGGTTTAAAAAGTAAAATTATCTTCTCCATGGTGCTTTCTTAGCTTGCACCTATGGAATTATTCCTTCACACATACGATGCCTATTTATTGAAGAGCTATTTTCCCACTGGAGTTTCAGGGTACCCATCTACTGGGAGACTGAACTACAAATTTCCTGACTGTCACAAACCTTACCTTCTCAGGCCTTATTTCCTTCTGTAGACCTTACTCTAACTCCCCCACCACTCTTGGGGGGGTCCCAGAACACCTCATAGAACACTTCTCTGAAGTACATCCTGCTCTTGGGGCTAACTTCATTTTAACCATTCATTTCTTAGAATGCCCAAGCTCCCACTCCTCTCCAGGGGAAGACTTCTTATCCAAGACCCAGATAAAACTCTTACTCCTACCAGGCAGAAGCTTTCTAATATGTTTTCTTTGCTAGAATTAGAAAAGCCCATCTTTATGGATGAACAGAGAAATAGTGGGAGGAGCACTAGCCATGACTCCTGTCTTGATCCACCTAAAAGACTCTACTTCTTTCCTTCTTCAAAAGACATTTCTCCCTCATCAAGAACTTAGGGAGGGACTATGACCCATTATCCAGGTACTTTTAAAACAGGGACTTCCAAGAGAAATAATCTTTATAACAGTCCTATAAGCAGGGTAAGAAAGGACCAAAAAATTAAAGGGTTTAGGACTTATGTCTCATTAATGAGACGATATCTATTCCATTCAGTAATTCTTAACCCCTGCACATTATTGACTCAAATCTCTGCCTCTGCCAAGTTATTCTCTGTCCTAGACCTTGAAGATGTTTTCTCCTGTATGCCACTGGCATCCAAGAATAAAAAATCTATTTGCCTCCCTGAGATGGAACAACCAACATGACAGTCCTTCCCCAAGGCTTTTGTGACTGCCCACATGATTTGGTTTGCCCTCGCATGATACTTCTTTGGCAGTAGAGGGAATCACCTGTTTTACAGTGTGATTTGAGGCTCTGTGGAGAAACCAAGATGTTGGTGCACAAAGCACTGAATCTCATTTTTCTGGTTTCTCAGGGACACAAAGTGCACAGATCTGTCAAACCCAAGGCACTTCCTTAGGGATACTTATTCCATCAAAGAAAATAGCCCTAGCCCTGAAAGGATAGAATCTACCCTATCCTATCCTACCCTATCCTATCCTATCCTATCCTATCCTATCCTATCCTATCCTATCCTATCCTATCCTATCCTACTCTACCCTACCCTATCCTATCTTGGATTTTTCCCAATACTATCCATATAAAACAGTAGAAGCCTTTTGAGATGTCACAGAGTTCTGTTGAATATGGATCTCAGGGTACACAGAAAAATCCAGATCCCTTTAGCAGCTCCTTAGATATACACAGGAAGCTCAAATGCATCTTCTTACCTGAACCCCACAGGGTAGCTATGCTTTGAAAATTTAAAATGGGCTCTTTGAAGGGAACCAGTCTTGGGGGTTCCCAACTGAGACAAATATAACCTTTTCTTCACTGAAAGACAAGGAATAGTTTTAAGGGTCCTCCTTGCTTTATCTTTGGGGATTGACCATCAATTGGTGGCTTATTTAAGTAAGCAAACTGTTCATTCTGGCAGCTGCAGGTACCTTAATTCCTAAAGCCTATTAACTTACCCTGGGATGAATGCAAATAGTTAAATCCCTGCATGACGTGGGACAATTCCACCAGGAAACAATTCATCCCTGGGTGTCAGCTGCTAGAATCTTCAAATAGAGAGTACTGCTGCTAGAGGGACTTGATGTTACCATAGAAACTTCTCATGGTCTAAATCTAGCCAAATATTCACCTGATGCTAAAGACTCCTCTGAACATACACATGACTATACTCAGCAACTAAGGCAAAGACTCTGACGAATCCTTAAAAAATGCAAATGAAATCTTTACTGATGGTAGGTAGCTCCTTTGTCCAAGGAGGAATTAGAAGGGCTGCCTATGTCAAACTATAATGCTCAGAAGTATTAGAATCAAGATCCAAAAGGCAAAACTTAAGGATTTTATCTAGGTTATCTTAGACTGGCCAAAAGCAAAAGGACAAATATATGTACTGACTCCAAGTATATTTTTCACGTGCTACATGCCCATGCCACCATTTGGAAAAAATGTGGCTTGCTGTCTACAAAGGAACCTCCTATAACACATGCTCCTGAGATTTTATGATTAAATCCATATGTCTGCCTCTCAAGGTGGCTACCCTGGACATAAAAAAGAACAAAATCCCATTGCAGTAGATAATGGAAGGGCATATATGGGAATAAAAAACTAAGACCCACTCAGCCTTGAGAATGTCACTCTACTGGCCAATTAGCCAGCTGCTCAAAGCTCCATTTTATTTATTCAGACCAAGAGATGGCATATATCCAGACCCAGGAATTAACTCTTACATTCTGATGTATTGTGAGTCTCTGCCACAGGCTGCCTCTTTCTGCCTTATTCCTTGGCTTGGAAAATGATTAAGGTCATTCATGAGTCCTGTTACCCAGAAAAAAAGAATATTCTTATCTTTGATTTTTTTTT
>PVIR01035572.1:0-16360 GCA_004026965.1 Petromus typicus | reverse complement strand
GAAATAAAATGACCTGAGTCTGTGACCTAGATACTTATCAGAACCAAGTGATTCAATGAGAAAAAAAGAAGAAAGCTGAATCTTTAGCCCCTCAAAAACAGTGTAACAAGCACAAATAATTCATTTAAATTCTTTGACCATACATTTTCTTCTGCTAGAATCAAAGTGCTTCTATGTTCTTTTGAATAAACAGTTGCTACAGTTTCTCATTTCCCTTGTTGGGCATGCCTGTGGGATTAGGTTAATGTCTGAACCAGCTAGTTGTTTCTTGTTCCCAAACTCACAGCAATCTTCCTTGCCTTAGCATCCCCCACCAAGTGCTGGAATTACAGGTGTGTGCAACATATCTGCTTATTTTGGTATGATGGAAATATTCTAAGGTTAATTAGATTGTGACTGTAGTTCTAAATCTGTAAGTAATTTAAAAATCCATAGAATTTGACATTGGCTTCTTAAAGCAGGTAGATTTTATGATGTATAAATTATATCTAAATAAACTTATTGTTAAAAATATTTTTTTAAAAATTTAAAAGGTGATACATTCCTGTAATTCTAACACTGGGGAGGCTGAGACAGGAAGATGACAAGTTTGACGCCAGCCTGGGTTACATAGGAAGTTCAAGGCCAGCCTAGACTACTAGACTACACAGTGAGACTCTCACGCTCTTGCTCTCTCTCTCTCTCTCTCTCTCTGTGTCTCTCCTCTCTCTCTCTCTCTCTCTCTCTCACACACACACACACACACACACACACACACACACACACACATTCTAGTCTTTTTTTTTTTTTTTTTTTTGAGACAGGGTCTCGCTTTGTGGTTCAGGCTGGCCCTGAGCTCAGCCTCCAACTCACATCACAGCAATCCTCCTGCCTCTGCCTCCCAAGTGCTGGGATTACAGGCGTGAGCCACCATACTCGGCACTGTAGTATGTGGTACTGATTGCTGTTGGGCGTGAGTCTCCACACCCAGTATGGTATGTGGTGACCGGGGAATCGAACCCAGTCCTTGCGCTTGCAAGACAGGCGCCAGAGCCACTGAGCTAACTCCCCGGCCCGGCACATTCTAGTCTTATCTTCAGTAAAAAGTAATCAAGACACTGTATGCCTGTGATAGGAAGCCATGGAAAGCTTGTGGCCAGCTCCACCTCTGCAGGATTCAGGCTGAAAACAAGTTGAGGCTAATCAGAACCCATCTATTGGCTTACAGGGATATGAGGACTAGGGAATGAGTTAAATAACACCATAGGAAACAGATAAATCCAGAATGTGACATACGGTATTTTGTAATAGAGTGCTTTCTGTTACGGAAAGAAATAGAAAAGGAACTGGGTACAGTGGCACATGGTTGCAGTCCTAGCTACTGAAGAGGCTGTGGCAGGAGGATTGCTTGAGCCCAGGAGTTAGAGGTCAACCTGAGTAACATAGAGAAACTGCTTTGAAAGGAAGAGGGGGAAAGGACAAGAAAGAATATCTGTCATAGATTAAAAAAAAAAGACCTGAGACTCCTCAGTTGATGGTATTGTGTAAATTTATATCTGGAGGGCCAGGGATTTAGCTCAGTGGTTCTGGCAGCTTCCTTGCAAGCACAAGATCCTGAGTTCCAGCTCCTGTAACCACATACTAGACTGCCGGGTCTATACACCACAATGCCAGTTGTGGTGGCTCACGCCTATAATCCCAGCACTGGGAAAGCAGAGGCAGGAGGATTGCTGAGTTTAAGGCTGAGTTCAGGACCAGCCTGAACTACAAAGTGAGACCGTGTCTCCGGGGGTGGGGAGGATTGTATCTGGTTAGGAGTAAACTAGTTAGTCGAGGGAAACATCGTGGATATTAGGAAGTACAAGATATAAATGTTGGGCTGGGGATTTAGCTCAGTGGTTCCAGGCTTGCTTTGCAAGCGCTCAAGTTTCTACATTCGATTCCTGGTGACCACATACAACAATGCTGGGGGTAGAGACTCGCGCCCACCAGCACTCAGTACTATACAACACAGTACCGGGCGTGGTGGCTCATGCCTGTAATTCCAACACTTGGGAGGGCATGAGCTCGAGGTTCACCTGGGCTACATAGTGAGCTCAGAGCCAGCTTGAACTACAAAAGGAGACCCTGTCTCAAAAAAAAGAAGAGTGAGGAACTAGCTCTGCAGAGCAAACTTGGATCGGGTAAAAGAGGAAAAAGCAGGACAAAAGTATACTCTGAAGGGCCAGGGATTAGCTCAGTGGTTCCATTGCCTGCCTTGCAAACACAAGGTCCCAAGTTTGATCCCCAGTAAACACATACAACTATATGGGGCATAGTTGCTTACACCTGTAATCCCAGAATTTAGGCGGCAGAGGCAGGAGGATAGCTGTGAGTTCAAGGCTAGCCTGGGCTACATAGTGAGCTCAGGGCTAGCCTGAATTACAAAGTGAGACCCTGTCTCAAAAAAGAAAAAAGTATACTCTGAAGATAGGCTGGGACGTGGCCCAGTGCAAAAGCCCTGGGTTCAATTCTTAGTAAAATAAATAAATAAATAAATAAATAAATTAATTAATTAATTAAAGAGCTAAGGATATAGCTCAGTCATGGAGGGCTTGCCTACCCTGGGGAAGGCCCTTCTCACAGACCTTCCCAGCCCAGCCTCATGCTGCATCCTCCCTGTGCTCCATGACATCGATTCTAGCCCTGGTATACACAGCTCACATCTTATTCCTTTCTGTGGCTCCCAACCCACACAGCAGCTGAGACATATCCAAATTTAACTCATGTTAATGAGATGAATTATTCCTTTTCATTTTAAAGTGAAACATTTAACCCAGCCCAGTGGTACATGTCTGTTATCCCAGTTATTTGGGAGGCTGAGGCAGGAGGACCATCATAAATACAAGGCCAGCTTGACCTATACAATGAGACTGTTTCTTCCATTTCAGTTACAATTCCTTGATAATTAGTGTGTTCTTAATTATGATGATTCATGCTCAAGGTGCCACATGTGGACTGTTTTGGTTGCTTGAGGACTAGTTGCACAATAGCAGTTTATCTGTCAGTTTATCTTTTTATTCTAAGTAATAGAATATAAATATCTGTGAAAATATTTGCAAAAAGTTGCAAAACACAACCTATTTTCATTTCCTCACCCCAGCAGTGCTGGGAGTTAAACCAATAGTTTCACACATGTTAAACTATTCAATCCTTCATCTTTTTTTTGTAGTGGAATTCGAACTCAGGATTTTATACTTGTTGGGCCTGCCTAGCACCACTGAGCTAAAATCCCCAGGCCTGGCCTTAATTTTTGGATGTATTTTTCTAATTGTTCTCAAATTCCAATAGTATACTTTTTGAGACAGGGTCTCTCTTTGTAGTTCAGGCTGGCCGAGCTCACTATGAAGCCCAGGCAAGCCTCGAACTCACAGCAATCCTCCTGCCTCTGCCTCCAGAGTGCTGGGATTACAGGGGTGAGCCACCACGCCCAGCATTGTTGTATGTGGTTACAGGAGGTTGAACTGCGGGATCTTGTGCTTGGGAAGCCGACTCAGAACACTGAGTTAAACCCTGGCCCACATATGTATATCTTTATAAGTGACCAAAAGACAGTATTACAAATTTGATATGTGTAAAACACATTTGTAGAACAAATATATAAACCAAATTTGATATGTGTAAAATGAAAATAATGTAATGTGGGGTCCCCTGAGGCTAAACAACGCCGGTTCCATCAAGGAAGTGCAAGGCAGCACTGTGGCCCTCTGGAGGTAACGGGATGTGACAGCTGGAGGTTCCACCGAGATCTGGCATCGTGAGGACTTGCCACTGGGCCACCCCGGGCCGGCACAGTAAGTAGGGGTGTATTGAATTCAGGACCGTCTCACTATGGTGTCCTCCCACTCTAGACAGGTTATTGTCACGTCCCATTCCAAGGGCTACTCGTCTGGCATCGAACCACGGGCGGGGGTCATCACGCGGAGACGAAATGGTGGAGAAGCCTTTATTACCAGCGCTCTCAGCCCTTATATAGCAGCCCTTATATGTTTAGCTGTTTACGTGCTGCCTTGCACTTCCTTGATGGAGCCGGTGTTGTTTAGCCTAAGGGGACCCCACAGGTTATGGAGCAGCAGGTCTGCCTCCTCCTGCAAGAAAATGGCACTCCTATTAAGGCAGAGAGTGCCTCGCTACTGGTAGAGACTGCCGATCGTTTCAGTCCTTGGTTTCGGCACAGCAGAAGCCTTATGTTGTCTGACTGGGACCATGTCAAAAACGATCTCCAAAAGGCTCTTAGAGATGACCCAGATTCTTTCCCTGTGGCTGCCTTCTCCCTCTGGAGGCTGGTGCGTGATGTGCTTTTGACTAACCAGGATTTAGATTTAGAGCAGGGGGAAAAACTAGAAGTACAAATGGGAAAGATTGAAGGAGACATTCGTTCAGGGAAAGATCGCGAAGGCACCGCGGAGGTCTCCTCCATGAGGTTCGCGGTCTGGAACAGGACAGCGGTACAAGGGGGGGAAGAGTGATTTACAGACTCACACCAACGATGAAGACTTAGACAGTGAAGCAGAGACTAGGCTAGAGAAAGAGATAGAGAAACTAGAGGAGCAGCTACAGGTTGCGCGTTTAGAAATGGCTGCTAGAGAGACCAGAAATAAGTTGAAAGATCTTAAACAGAGGCGTCTAGACAAGATGTGCGATCAGCATTTTCAAAAGGCGCGCCTAAGATGGCACCTAGAGCCTACTGCCCCTCCCTGCCCGGCTTCCTGTTTACAAGAAGGCGCCTCGGGCATCCAATTTCAAGGTTATTAAGATTCCTTATAACCCCCCTGGACAGGGAATTGTAGAAAAGGCCAACCAAACTTTGAAAAACTACTTAGAAAAGCAACGAGGGGTTCTTTTGTCTTTACCTCAGTCTCCTTCTAATCAACTCCACCGAGTGCTTTTGACATTCAACTATTTGACAACAGATAATTTGGGAAATGCTGCAGTGGATAGACATGTAAAGCCATGGGTACATTCAAACCTTCCTGTGGTCATGTGGAAAGCACATGGAAAGGCCCTGACCCCATGCTGGTGGCCAGCAGGGGCTCTGTTTGTGTTTATCCAACAGATGCTGATGCTCCTGTTTGGGCTCCTTCTCGTCTTGTGCATCCCGTTCGCATGCCCAGAGAGCGAGACAAGATGGGTGTTTGTCCAGAACCCATTGATTCTTCAGCCAGGGGGGATTGACACCCTCGAATGTGGGCAAGGCCGTTGTCTGTTTTGCTAGCACGCTGACCAATACCACAGAGGCCTTCCAATTGGCCCACATGCTCTGCTTTGCTATTGCCTGCCTTAATTTCTCAGCAAATAACCCCTGCATTCCGCTCACGCTCTCTTCATAATTCAGTGACCAACAGCTTCAGGCCCTCGTGGCGATAGAAGCTGCAGACCCCTCCTCCCACATTTGGCTCAGCATGATGGCCAGGTAGTCAAAGACGGGTAAGAAGGAGATGCAGCACTAGCAACCTAAGACAGGGGTATCCGCTGGCACTGCTGGTACACCCAATGACGGGTAAGCAGTGAAGTGCATCGTCCTCAACCTAAGACAGGCACTGGTCGAGCCCTTTTGGTGTCTAAAGAAGAAGGGGGGAGATGTGGGGTCCCCTGAGGCTAAACAACGCCGGTTCCATCAAGGAAGTGCAAGGCAGGGAAAACAGAGACTGTGCCCTATAAGACTGGTTTGGGGTGGTTGGGAACAAGGAAGTGGGGCTGTATATAAGGGCTGAGAGCGTTGGCAATAAAGGCTTCTCCACCATTTCGTCTCCACGTGATGACCCCCGCCCGTGGTTCGATGCCAGATGAGTAGCCCTTGGGAACGGGATGTGACAATGTAACGTTTTCCAAATTAAAACACAACAATCACTTTTTCCAAAAAAACTGCCCAACTGCAGATTCCTGAAGGAATGACTAGTCCTGTCTTTAGCGTCCTCGTTCCTTCCGCTAGTGCTAGTGCCTCTGTGGCTTTGCTGCTCAAAATGGGTCTGGTGAGTTCTCATCCCTGCGGAAGTCAGTTCCTGAGTGCGGATGGAAGTAGCCATCTTCAGTGTGTCACCGACCGAGCGACAGGAAGTGTCCAGCAGGTTTCCACAGAGGGCGGGTGTGGTGTTCATTGCCCTAAGTGCTGTCTCATACTTCGGAGCTACCTTTGTGCCCCTCTAGGATCAATTATTTGTAATCCCAGGTGCTACAGCAAAAATGTTTGTTTATCGTTTTGGTGCCCTGTCAATAATTTCTGTCCCTTTTAGTTTTATTTATTGAGAGCACAGTCAGTACAGACAGTGAAAGAATCGATTCAGGCTTAAGATTTCTGCCTCCTCAGAGGTTTCTCAGGGAGAGCTGGCTGTGGGTGACAGTCATGCTAGTCCTGGGGACACTGCTAGTTTGTCCCTGTGGGTAAAAGGAGATCACTCCCAATGTCCCCCTGCCCCTGGAAGCCTATGGTAGCAAAGTCAGCTTTGTAGAATAGGGTGGGTTTTATGAACACGTGGGAAGAATAAACCTGTCATTTGTCCACCCCGTTCCCCACGAGTCCTCACCTGTCTGTCACCCCTGTTCTCCAGGAAGCCCTGCATGCAGCCCCTCCTCCCCTTCACCTCCTCGGTGTCCCAACCAAGCGCCGTGCGGCTTCCAGTACCCTTTCCAAACGGCTCTTGAAGGTCACTAATGACCTAACTGCTGTATCCAGTGGCTTTTCTTCAGTGCCAATTTTACTTGATGTCTCTGCAAAATTTAATACAGCTCACCCCCTCCTTTATTTTTGAAACACTTCTCACTTGTAATTTATTAGACTCACTCTGGATTCACACTTTAGGTGAGGCCACAGAAACATTAGCAACCTGGCCAATAGGTACTGGGTGTAATGTACTTTTTATGTTTTATTTATTTATTTTACTTCACTTCATTCTCATCTGTTAAAGACAATTTCATCCTATTTTACAGGAGAGAAAAACTAAAGTTTAAAGGAGGTATAAACTGAGCATGGTGGCTCGTACCCACCATCCTAGCACTTTGGGAGGCTGAGACAGGAAGACAACATTTCATTCTTTTTTTTTTTTTTTAGGTTTTTTGAGACAGGGTCTCGCTTTGTGGTTCAGGCTGGCCCTGAGCTCAGCCTCATACTCACATCACAGCAATCCTCCTGCCTCTGCCTCCCAAGTACTGGGATGACAGGCGTGAGCCACCACACCCGGCACTGTGGAATGTGGTACTGATTATTGCTGGGGATGAGTCTACACGCCCAGTATTGTATATGGTTACCAGGGATCAAACCTGGGCCCTTGTGCTTGTAAGACAGGAGCCGGAACCACTGAGGTAAATCCCTGGCCCTGAAGGTTTCGTTCTTGTCTGGACAATTTAGTGAGATTCTGCCTCAAGATTAAACATAGAGAAGGGTTAAAAAAAAAAAAACATAGAGAAGGGTTAGGGATTTAATTCAGTGCAAAAGCCCTGGGTTAAATCCTCAGTACTGGAAAAAAAAAAAAGTTGAGTAGCCCAAGAGTTCAAGAGCAGAGCCATGACTGTAAGTACTAGGAGGTGTCCAACAAAGTTGGGTAGGGTTTCTAGAGATCACTAAATACTGTTTTTTTATTTCTGGAAAGAAAAAAAAAAAAGCCATGGGGATTTGGAAAGGGATTGTACTGAATCTGTAGATCACTTTGGATAATATGCTGTTTTAACAGTATTAAATCTCCTGACCTATGCACATAGAACATCTTTTTGTCTCCAGGTCTTTTGTTTTGCTTTATGAGGGTTCCACTATGTAGTTCATACTGGCCTTGTACTTCTATGCAGCTGAGCCTGGCCTCAAACTTTTGGTGATCCACCTGCCGCAGCCCCTTGCATTATTACAGTCAGATGCCACCACCACATCTGGCAGTAATTAAGGTTTGTTTTCTTTTTTTGAGATAGGGTCTCTTTTTGTAGTTCGGGCTGGCCATGAGCTCTTTATGTAGCCCACGCCAGCCTGGAGCTCACAGCAATCCTCCTGCCTCTGCCTCCCAAGTGCTGGGATTACAGGCATGAGATACCATGCCTGGCACTGTGGTATGAGGTTACCAGATATTGAACTGTGGACCTTGCGCTTGCAAGGGAGACATGTGAACCACTGAACTAAATTCCCACCTCCAGTAATTCAATTTTTTTTTTTTCTTTTTTTTTTTTTTTAAGGTTTTTGGAGACAGGGTCTCGCTGTGGTTCAGGCTGGCCCTGAGCTCAGCCTCCAACTCACCTCCTGCCTCTGCCTCCCGAGTGCTGGGATGACAGGCGTGAGCCACCACGCCCGGCACTGTGGTATGTGGTACTGGTTGCTGCTGGGTGTGGGTCACCACACCCAGTATTGTTATGTGGTTACCGGGGAATCGAACCCGGGTCCTTGCGCTTGCGAGACAGGCGCCGGAACCACTGAGCTAACTCCCCGGCCCCCAGTAATTCAATTTTTTAAAGGCTTATTTTTATAGCCTAACACATGGTCTCTACTTCCTTTATTGAGAAATGACCATGAAGTACACAGAGTGAAGTGACTTGCTAATAGTCCTTTAGTTAGAAAATTAGAACTAGAACTCAGGTCTCTTGATTCTTATTCTTTTATCACTAAAGACTGCAAATAATAATATTATAACAAGCATCTAGGGCTGCTTTGGTTAAAAAACAGCATAAAGATTTGGCATCTCAGGGGCTGGGGAGTTAGCTCAGTGGTTCCGGCGCCTGTCTTGCAAGCACAAGGGCCCGGGTTCGATTCCCCGGTAACCACATAACAATACTGGGTGTGGAGACCCGCAACCAGTACCACATACCAGAGTGCCGGGCGTGGTGGCTCACGCCTGTCATCCCAGCACTTGGGAGGCAGAGGCAGGAGGATTGTGATGTGAGTTTGAGGCTGAGCTCAGGGCCAGCCTGAACCACAAAAAAAGATTTGGCATCTCAGGGCTTTCATTTTGCACCTGTCTGCTTTGCTGTAGGTCACTGTCTTTGGCAGTCGCCTCAGATTCCAGGAACAACAGGTCTGATCCGATCCACAAACATCTCATGAAGAGTGGAAACTAACCCCCCAGGCAACAGCAGCTCCCCCTATGAACCAGACCCCACCTGACCAGTCCTGAGATAATGATCAACTAGACCACCACGTGGTTGAGATTATGTAACTATTCATATTTTTGGTCCTCTTATCTATCTCTATCTATATTTTAATTTGTTGGGTTTTTGAGACAGGGTTTTGCTATGTAGCCCAGGGTTGCCTTAAACTTCTTTCCCAGCCTAATTTTTTTCGATAGTTTCCCTAAATTGTCTAGGCTGGGCTCACGTTTGTGTTTCTGGTCCAGGGCTTTGTGCCAGCTCAGTGGCATTGTGCCAGCTTCCTTAGCACAAGGTCCTGAGATTAAAAAAAAACCAAAAACATGGGATCCTGCTTTAGCCTCCCAGAGTTCTGGGGTTATAGGCAGGCACCAGCACATCAACTTCATTTTTGGTTAGTGGTACAGCCACTTATCCCAGAGTGTCAGGGCAAGTAGACATAAAGTGAATTTTTGTTTTATTTCTCTATCAAGATCTCCACATCTCCACCTTGCATGGTGGCACATGCCTGTAATCTCCGCCCTCTAGAAGCCAAGGCAGGAGATTTGTGAGTTCAAGGCCAGACTAGACTACATACTACTGAGACTCTGTCTCGAAGCAAAAAATATATATTAGATACTTCATATCTAAATAAATTACTATTGTGTTTTCCTATTCATCCTTTTTATGTTGTTACAATCTAGCATCTATGTAATACTTATTAATCTTTCTAAAGTATAATCATAATGATGTCATCCTCTATGCAATCATCAAAAACAAAACAAAACAAAATAAAACAACCCAGCTCCCTTCGTACATGTTAGCATGCTTCAAGGCACCAAAACTACTCCATTGTGCCCACAGTATAAGGTACAGTCTTCTTGGTTTGTCATCCAAAGTTTTTCATAACTTGGTTCTTGCCTTTTTTTTTTTTTGGTACCAGCGATCAAACTTGTGACCTTCCACTTGTAAGGCAGGCGCCAGAAACACTGAGCTAAGTTACTGGCCCAGTTTCTATCCTTTTTTTTTTTTTTTTTTTTTTTTTTTTTTTTAGTTTTTTGAGACAGGGTCTCACTTTGTAGTTTAGGCTGGCCCTGTACTCAGCCTCGAAGTCAGCAGTCCTCCCGCTCCTGTCTTCTGAGTGCTCCTACTACAGGCGTGAGTCACCAAGCCCGGCACTGTGGTATGTGGTTACTGGGGATCAAACCCGGGTCCTTGCGCTTCCAAGGCAGGTGCCGGAACCAGGGCTAAATCTATGGCCCAGTTTCTACCTTTTTATTCCGCATCTAAAGTAAGACACCCACCTGCATCTCTGAGGTTAGCGACAGTCAAAGGTGCTGGGAATGCATTAAGAAGTAAAATAAATAAGGTCAGTGGCATGTGACAGAATTCCCATTGTGCATTATTCCTTCCTCCTGAATCTCAACTTGATCTTGGTTCAACTCTTGTGCATCCTTTATTCTGGACCAGGTACTTGTAACAAATTTCCTGCTTTTATTCATTTTGGGCCTAAACAGAAAGAAGGCCAAAGAAGAAAAGGATTAATGTGGGAGAAGCTGAAGTGTGAAAACAGGAGTCCCTCACTTCCTTCCCTAACTATATAGCAAGGCCCAATTCTTTATGCCGGGTTAGAGGAGCCTGAAAAAATACCAGAACTGTGCTTGAGTGAGAAAATGGGTCAGAACACTTTGATTTTGGCGAGGCAGGCCTGCCTTTGATAAGCCTCTCCCTTTCTCTTCCTAAATGCCAGCTCATGGCCTTCGGTCGTGGCCTAGGCTCTCGCTCGCTCTCTTCAGGTGCAGTCCATGCCGACACTCTGTCCAGCCGTCCCAGCTCCCTCGGGGATGCTCTCCTCTCTGCAGTCGCAGTTCCCGCCTTGGTGCTCCAGCGTGTTAGCAGCCGACGCAAGAGAGACGCTTCCCGGGTTCTAGCCTCTTCTGGCGCGGAGTTGCAGGACCCGCCCCCCCGCGCCAGTTGCCAGGGAGCGGTTGCCATAGAGCTGAGCAGTTGTCCGCGTGCGCAGGCGGAAGTCCCGGATTGAGACGCCGCCATTTTTGCTGCCCGGACACGGAGCGAGAGGGTGAGACAGTCGGAGACGTTATCCGCTTCCATCCGTCGCGCAGACCCTGCCGGAGCCGCTGCCGCTATGGATGATCGGGAGGATCTGGTGTACCAGGCGAAGCTGGCCGAGCAGGCTGAGCGATACGACGGTAATTTGGGGGGGCAGCTGGGGTCTGCGATTCTCGGACCCTCTGCCGCCGCCCACAGAGGCCGAGAATAGAAGACAAAATGGCGGCATCGTTTCCAAGTCTGGCCGGGGGACATGGATTTGCTAAGCGGGAAATGGCTTGTGGTGTCCTGGAGCAGTGAGAGGCTCCAGAACCAGGGATTTGACTCTTTTAGTGTCCTAAAACTACAGACATTGGCTAGCCTGGGGCCCCAGGCAGTAGGGTGGAGAGTTGGTTGTAAAATGGCGGCTGGGGGGGAGGGCGAGTCCTTAGGCGGGGGAGGGGGAGGAGATGGCGGTTGTCGTCTCAGGGCAAGCTGTCCCCAGAGGGGCCTTCTGATACAGTCTTGGAACGTGAAGAACAATTGGGTGGGGTGAAGGAGCAAGAAACACCCGGCACATGGGAGTCAGTGGAGACGGAGCTATAGCGCTGGCGCCTTTCGGGGAAATATGGCGGGTGGGGGCGGTGGCTTTCCCCCGGAGGCCCAGTGTGGGGCGGCGGCCGTGGAGTCTCACAAAGAAGAGTCCTTTGAACCAGAGGGCTTCTTCGGGCTCGTGGTGGTGGGCAGTCTTGGAGGGGGTTAGGGGAGGGAAGTGGGAATCAATGCAGATTCTCCTAGGGTGGAGGCAAGTTGCAATGTTGCGATCGTATTTCTTTCTCTTAGGCCGGCACACCTTGTAGTCGAGGGATTTTGGGCTTTTTCAGCTTTGCTTTCTGGGGAGGTCCACCAAAATTTCACTCGTTTGCCTTTTCCTCGGACTAACAATAAGAGAGCCCGAAGTTGCTGTAATGTTTCTCTGGCGTTAGGTCCTGGAGGATGGAACATAGAATATGGAACCAGGAGACAAGGAGACCATTGACTTTGGAATTATGCCTCAGTCTACCTGTTTGTAAAAATGATGACTTTCTTGTTCACAAGCACCATTTTGACATAAGGGAAGACCTGCTGAAAAATAATTGCAAAATAATGTTTAGTAACTATTTCAGTTGACTCTTGGGGCTTGGAATTGCATGTTCGTACTTCATGAACTTAACCTATTCCAGACACTCATTTGAGTTTGAGGGGCTTTGGGTTGTGAACGTATGAGGTTCCATTATTTTCTGTTTTTCTATTTTAAGTATATGGTTTTATTTACACCTTCAGTAGTTCCTCTTTGTTCCTCCGATTAGTTTTGGGGGGCATGTTGGGTTTGGAACGCAGGATTTTAAGCGAGGGAGGAGAGGGCAAGTCTCTGATAGTAGGCTACACTCCTGCCTTTATGCATTTGATTTTCGGAACTTTATTGAAGTGCCCATTTTGTTTAGTCAGCCCGAGGCAATTCTATTTTTAATCTCCCACTTTATGTTTTTGGACCTAGATGCCCGAGTTACCCATACATTCGTTAAACTAGTTGAATAGAAAAATGACACCTGCAATTTCTGTGATTTTAATTGTTTTTGTGGGGTGGGATGAGACATGGTTGAAATCGAGTGCCATTGATTCTTTGGATTTAACTAATTGAAAGCCACTTTTTAAAAAAATGTACAGGGTCCTGCTGTTGAATGTCAGTTTGGTCACGTGAATAGCTTCAAGGCTTAGTGTAGCATCAGAAGTTATTTTTCAAGGACTTGAAAAGCCAGAGAAAAAAGGTCTCTAAACCAAATGAAGGCCCGACACTGAATTATATTTTGTCTTGATCTTTAAATTACAATTTGTGTTATGTAAAGTTCTTGTGTGGAGAATAAGATGGGAAAGTACAGTTCAAGGTCAGCCTTGTCTTTATCTTAGTGTATGTAAAACCAAACGAGTATAAGTATGCTGGTAATGGAAGTCTCTCTTCCTCTTTATGTGTCAAATAAATTCCCTTGTTAATCTAGTGCCCTGCTAAGAAAATGAGATTACCTTTCAATATTTTATGGTCTGTGGGAATTTAGACCCTATATAAACTTGCTGTGATAACCAAGGAGATAGGAAAGGTGTTTTCTTCCTTAAAACTGATATGAAAGCTTATGATTTGATTTGATTTTTTTTTGAGACAGAATCTCCTGTAGTTGATTCAGGCTTGCCAAGGAACTCCTGGTGATCCTCCTGCCTCAGCCTCCCAAGTGGTGGTAGGATTACAGGTGTGTGACCATTGCTGAAGATTTTCACTAAAGCTCTTACTCATCAATTAGCATAGTACTGTTTTAGATAGTATGGTTATTGTTTGTTATGCATCCTTTGAGGATTTAAAGGGAAAGGAGATACCCTATGCAAGGTTGAGAAAGTTATCTGAGACTATTAGGATGGGAAAAGGAGTGAACAGTTACCAGAAATTAGTCTTTATGTCCAATCATTTGAGTGCCGTGATGCAGGTTTTTTTTTTTTTTTTTTGTGGTGACAACTTGATCTCATAGTTACTAGTCATTAAACAATTGTATCAGGTGTAGGGGAATGAGAGTGCATAGGAACAATAGAGTGGAGATGAATATTTTTTGTTTTGGGGGCACAGAGAGGTGAATGCACTGTTTGGGCTTGTGTGGTATTTGCTTTATCTTTTCCTGTTGTCTTTTTTTAGGTTTTTTGAGACAGGGACTCACTTTGTAGCTTGGGCTGGTCCGGAACTCAGCCTCGAGCTCAGCAATCCTCCTGCCTCTGCCTCCTGAGTGCTTGGATTACAGGCCTGAGCCACCATACCCAGCATTGTGGTATGTGGTACTGATTGCTGGTGGGTGTGAGTCATCCACTCCTGGCATTGTTGTATGTGGTTATTGGGAATCATATCTGGGCCCTTGAGCTTGCAAGGCAGGTGTCGGAACCACTGAACTAAATCCCTGGCCCTGCTTTGCCCTTTCCTAGTCCTCATGTTTTTGAGATTAGTTTCATAGGAGATGGAGTTTAAGTGGGTACTTTTGATTCACTTTGAATGTATGAATGCCAGGATTCTCTTGAGTCACTTGAAAGCTGCCCTTTTGAAACACCAAAACCTTGCTTAGTTAATGAAAGAGGGACAGAGAGCGTGTTTTGTATTAACACATTTTCTGAGTGCAAGAATAGATAAATTATTAATGAACTTAAAAGCGTTTAGTTCATTAACTTTTTTGAGTATAGGCCAGTGATTTTCCAGTGCTATTTCAGTTAATGGACTATACTGAATAATGTAAATTTCCTTGTACCTAACTGCAAAGCAGAATTGGATAATATTTTCTTTTAATGCTCTTTTAGCTTTTGTTTTTAAAGACAGACTGTTACCGGTTAAATAGGCCTTGAACATCCTATGTATGTAACCCTCAGTTATTCGTGCTCTCAGTCTCCTGAGTTTGGGATTACAGGTGTGTACCACCATACCCAGCTCATATGTTACCCATTTGTATGGTGTTATGCATATTTCATTCTGTTCAGTTGTCTTGAAAATGTTTGGATATAGTGACATCATGAACCATTGATTTAAAGTGACCGGTGAAGTCTTTACTGTGGACATTAAGTGCTCTTCACCTTTATATAGAATCTGACTTCAAACTCTAGTAATGAAAGAATACATCAAGTATAAGCTGAGCAAGTGTTGGAGTAAGTATAAGCAAACACATTGAAGATCTATACAGACAGGCTTTTAATAATTGTTTTCTACGTTGGTCAAGAGAATAGGCAGTATTTTAGGAGGTAAGCTGTTGTAAGGATAGAAAACAGGAATTTATATATGATAGGCAAGTGCCTACCGTTGAAATACATCCTCAGCCTGAGAAAGTATTTTAAAAGTTCCTTGACTTTAATCTGGCATACTGAGTAAAATTTCAGCCCAGTAACTTAATGTATCTAATTTTGCAAGTTCATTTTAAATAATTTCAGAAGGTGATCTGAAGCATGACTTTTAAGACTGTAAGCCTGATTTTCTTGAGACAGTGTTTATAGTTCAAGCTGCCCCCAAATTCTCTATGTAGCCCAGGCTAGCCTTGAACTCACAGCAATCCTCCTGCCTCTGCTTCCTAAGTGCTGAGATTACAGGTTTGAGCTACCACACCTGTTATTGTTTTATATGGTTAACAGGATTGAATTTGGGACCTTGTGCTTGCCAGGCAGACGCTGGAACCACTTGAGCTAAATCTCCAGCCCTGTTACGCTGATTTTTGTGGGAATTCTTTTACATTATTTTAAGAAAACTACTTACAAATAGTATAGACGGACATAGAGGAAAGACTGAATTTTAAAACTTTACAAATATGTAATGTTTATATAGCACTCATAATTCATGGACCATTTTCACACAAAAATAATACTGAAGTAAACAGCTATAATCCTATAGTGGTTAGTACTCTTGTAATACTTCCTGTTTATGGTTTAGGAAAGTGAATATGTTTTGTTTTTTTAGTCAGGGTCTCACTGTGTAGCACCAGGCTGGCCTTGAACTCAAAGCCATCCTCCTGTCTCTGCCTCCTGAGTGCTGGGATTACACCTCTGCAAGGAAAGTGAATTTGAGGTAATTTAGAGAATTTTAAAAAAATTGCTAATCAGCTATTAAGTGGTAAAGCCAGAACTTGTCTGCTGACTTTTAGACCAGTACTTTTTTTCTACGGCACTAACAGAACACCTGTTTCTAAGGTAGTGCTTTTCGGTGAGGAGTGGGATGTGCTTATTTCTTCAGTGATTACTTCAAACAAGTGTCTTCTAAAAATTCTTTTGATGGTGCTGAAAGTAGTGTCTTTATGTTTATGACTCGTCTAGTATCCATTTTGAACTGTAGATAAATTATTTTTGGACCTCTAAAGAACCAAGAGCAAACCCCCCTTCCCATTGAACCTAGGGCTTTCCTACTGAGCTGCATTCCTGAGAAGCCGCCTGCTTCAGCCTCTCAAAATACTGAGATTACAGGTGTGCGACACAATGTCCAGCCAGCTGTTGCTTTTATTCAAAACAAAAAGTGTTGGTCCGAGGAGTTAGCTCTGTGGTTCCGGCGCCTGTCTTGCAAGCGCAAGGGCCCGGGTTCGATTCCCCGGTAACCACATAACAATACTGGGTGTGGAGACCCACACCCAGCAGCAACCAGTACCACATACCACAGTGCCGGGCGTGGTGGCTCACGCCTGTAATCCCAGCACTCGGGAGGCAGAGGCAGGAGGATTGT
>PVIR01035571.1:0-16237 GCA_004026965.1 Petromus typicus | reverse complement strand
TATATATATATATATATATATATATATATATATATATATATATACATATATACGTAACAAAACTTTGAGGCTGAGTAATTGATAAAGAATGAAAATTATTTTCCCAAATCAAGGCGATAGTAGTGGTTTGGTTAGGGCTTTTGTTTTCATTATTTCTGTATCTTCACGTGGTAGAGGGTGGAAAAGCAACTGAATTGAACACTGAACGGAGCCTTTTTTTACAAAGACCTTCATCAAATTCACAAGGAAGGAGCTTCCACAACACAGTTGTCTCTGTCACAACACCTAGTTAAATCTAGGCTTTGTCACCAGATGCAATAATTCAACTAAATGTGGTATCACAGAAGTTACCTATTTTCATCCTCCTGAAATAACATTTCCCCAATTTGATCAGTGTGTGCTCCTATGTCTTTGAAAATATCATTCTAATTATTGCTAGCTCCATCTACAGCATATTACTGATACAATCAATGTATAATCCCCCATAAATTCAGATTGAAAGTGTGTTCATGTCACCCTAACTGACAATGGACTTTCTATTACAAGTATAAGAAAGTTGAACGCATAATAATTTCTATCTTGTAGGAATGCGTGTATGGCTCTCACCCTTTAAGAGATACACATGATACATTTGGTTTTCTTTTCTCCATCAACTGTTTACTATCCCCTTCCTTTCAGTAACCTTATCACATTTTTCCTTTTATCATTAATTTTTACTGCAAGTGTTTAGACCAGTCAAGAATATAAACCATGTTCCCACCAGGAATACAAGTATTGGCAAAACTTCTCTTTTAGTCTATTTCCACTTTGATGAAGAGGATTTAGATTGTCACCAACTTCTTGAATGATCTCTATTGTGAAACATTCCTGTAAATGTTAACACCAATCTCAAGGTAAGGAGCAAAACCACTCAAAATATCAGTATGAGTATGAACAGTCATTCCTACACTATTTTTTGGTCAGTACCAGGAATCTAACTTGGGTGCTTGTGGTTCCAAGGTAGGTGCAGTACAATTTGATTTAAATCCCCTCCTGGGCAGTTATTTCTAAATGCTTTGCCACTATTTCATATTACACTATCTCTTCTCTGGAAACTTTGAATCCAATCAGGCCTTTGGGTTACTGCAAGATCATTCACAGAAAATTAAATAGGAGTATTTATATAAGTAGGGAGAAAGTTAGAGTCCCATCATAATTCCATAAAGCTCTCCCTTTACTTAGAGGTTACTTACTCCTTGCTTTTGAATATGATTATTGTATTTGTCCTTACCAAATCAATCAACCACAAGTTTATATATAGTCACACATAATGATAAATCTCTGTGTATAACCTACTATTCACTGTGCTTACAATAAAGTGATATTCTTTACCTTTTAAGCAAGAATTCTAAATGAAAGTGTCAACACTACAGTACCATTAGAGTTATCTGTTTATTTTTTGGGCACAAAAATGTAAATCCAGAATTGAGTCTCTATACCAGTTAAGACCCAAAGGTATCTACATAGAAATGGAAATAACAGAACCAATATAACACACTTGCTCAACATCTTCAGGTCCAGATCTTCATGGGATGGGACAGCATGGCTTTTAGTGTCTTCTCTGTCTACTCAGAAACATACCAGTTATTAATCATTGCCTTGCTTTGAAAGAATACATCGAGAAATGATCTTCTCTTGTCCATACACGTTGCTTCATACATCCTTGCTGTCTTGAACCATAAGTTGTAAATTCATGATTTTATTTATTTATTTATTTTATTTTTATTTTTTATTTTTTTTAGGCTTGTTGAGACAGGGTCTTGCTTTGTGGTTCAGGCTGGCCCTGAGCTCAGCCTCCAACTCACATCACAGCAATCCTCCTGCCTCTGCCTCCTGAGTGCTGGGATTACAGGCGTGAGCCACCACACCCGGCACTGTGGTATGTGGTGCTGGTTTCAGCTGGGCGTGAGTCTCCATGCCCAGGATGGTATGTGGTTACCGGGGATCGGACCCGGGTCCTTGCGCTTGCAAGACAGGCACCAGAACCACTGAGCTAACTCCCTGGCCCAAATTCATGATTTTCTTAAGGAAGTTTGTGCCTGAGAAATAAAAGTGGAAGCATGTACGCGTTTATCACCAATTGTTCCAATTGCCCAGTAATGAGACATAGGAGTTCTAGTGTGTCATGAATGTGTTACATGACATGAGTCCTCATCTGTATCCAGAATTATATTTTCAAGAAAGGAGGACATCTCTCATGCCCACTAGACCACTCCCATCAATCTGGATATTTTTCTGATTGGTTATAATAGAATCTGCTTATGTTTCTCCCTTCTAGAGCTATAACAATTTCCACACAGTCACTTCTTTTATGAATGTCCTTTAGCCAGTTATTTTCTAAACTAAGTAGCCAGTCAAATGCTCATAAATAACTGGTAAATAAATGCTGTAACAGTAGGCAAATAAATAGTATATTATTAATAGAATATTAACATTGTTAATTTCCTATGATATCTCAAGGCACATTATTAATAGCTCTAATTATTGAAGAAATACTCATATATTTTGAGAATGGCCATGATGCAACAGGATTTTAAAATAAATGTTGTTCCACAACTTAAAAATTTCCTTAAGTAAATAGATGTCTTCAATGTCTCCCATAATAATTTATATAAACACAGTGCATGTTTAGCTAATTAGCCTGAATAAGTCCTCAGGAGGCCCGAAAGTGTGCCTAGAGGAAGATGTCACCTGCCTGTGTATGTGATGGGCACCCCCTGAGCTCTGCAAGCTCGTGCTTCAATTGCACCCTTGACCTCTGATAAGGTCAGTTCTTATCACTTTTCCTTCTCTGTTACCTCAATATAATGAGTATTTTCTGATCCAAAATGAATTTTTCCTTTCATTAATACAAATAATCTTAATCAGTGTCCAATAGTAGAACAATAACTGCCTTCTAATTATGATCTCTGTATTAGAAGTATTATGGCACATTTTGGCCCCATGTTAGTATCTTTGAATGTGTAGCCATACACATCAGTTAACTCAGTGGGGTTTACTGCACTTCCTTTAATGCCATCTTCCCCATGTAATTATGAGGACTCAGAGAGGTCAACCAAACAAAAACAGTCTAGGATCACCTGTTCAGAACACATCTGAAATTCTTAGAGCTCTCATCACAAAACACCACCATCGAGGTGGCTTAAGACAACACAACTGTACTGTCTCAGTGGATAATACGGAATTCTGAAACCAATACATCAATAGGGTCATCCTTCCTCTGAAGTCTTCCATCCCTCTTGTACATCTTGATCATCTCCCTGGCGCACAGCTGCAGAATTGTAAACATCATGTTCATCTTACCTGCTTTCTCATGATTGTCTTGCTCAGCACTATCATAATGGACCAGAGACCCACCCTTCTTACTCCAGTGTGAACTCGTGTCAATTTACTACACCTAAATGACTTGATTTCCAAATGAGGTCACATGATAAAATATTGAAGTTTAGCATTTGAATATATACCTTTTGGTTGGACACAATTCATAGCACTGGCCGATTTAAATTTAATTTTCTCTTTATAAAACTTGTGAATGGTGTGGCAAGAATTTCAATTTAATATATCATTCTCCATACCTAAAACCAGCAGTTAAAAATCTGTATGTAGCTTATACTTTGGAACTGGACTCATTTTAGAATTATATCTTTGTAAAGTTGGTTTTATTCAATAAAACTTTTTTAAAAGTTTAAATTTTTTCATATCTTGTAAAGTTGGTATTTTTAATGGCTCTGCATTTAATTTTAATCAAAGGTTTATCAAAAGTAAAATCTGTCGGTACTTGGAAATAAAAAGATTTTATATGATTTTAATGTCCTACATGCAGGTGATTGGCACCCTTGAGTCTCATATCATCTAGGGATTAGCTATAGATGTCTGTGTAAGAGCTGAGCAAGAATGTGTTATAAGCCACATAACATGAACACAGAGTTGTTTTGACTTTTTTCTGGAAGACAAGGCCAAAGATAACATTAGCTAAGTGGCTTTCAACAGAATTCCAGTATTCTTCAATTGGGACACATCTTGGTTTCCAGCATATCTGAGACCTGTAGGATGTCACTTTGCTTAGCAATCTGGATTCCAGTGTTAACTTCTAAGCAGCTCTTCTTATAAGTTGTGTTGGATTCCTAAGTGAAAAATTCAAGTGCAAGTGTACTTAAGATATGTGGAGAAATAATGGAAAATTTGCTTAAACTTAAACCTCACCCCAGTTACTTATATTGACTATATTATATGTTTGATCTAGTCAAACAGGATGAGATAATTTCCAATTTTTCCTTAAGAATAGTCTAACAGGATGCTTATAAAGAGATTTGTGGGACTATGATTGTATTTATGATTTGTATTAATAGTCCCTCAATCATGGTCTATCATATATGTTTTCCCAGGAGGAATTTGAAGGCTGGAATGAAAAAAATTATGCACAATGTACTTCCACATGGGTCTGCTTGCAAGACACCTTCAAGATTCTACAGTCATCTTTTCATAGCCCTCAAACTTGATCATCTTGCCATTGAAAGATCCATTAGAGATTCTGGGAAGATACACTGTGTTCTGGTGTCCAGTAAGATTGATAAAATTACTGATCACACTCATGTCTCTTTCGCATCTGAATGGTAATGGACTTGGGTCACACCCAAGCATCATGCTGAAAGATTCTGATCAGACTTTCAGAATGGCAGTGTTTTATCCTCTACTCACCATCTTCATTAGCTATTCCTTGAGTAATCCAGAAATTTTCTTTGTAAATTTTCTTTGAATTTTTTAAACTGGAAAGTGCAGTGGAGAGGATCTTTAGTTCTGGAATACCTCCTTTCCTTTAGTGGTCATCGGTACCTCAGTAGTTGTTATCACTAATGTCCTTGTTTTGTTTCATTTTCAATCATCTTGCTAAAGGTTTCCATTCATTTTTTTCTTCCTCATGTATTTTTCTCTTTTCTTGATTGGAAAAATCGTTTGACATCACAAAACAATATTTACCTCAGTATCTAGATCATTCTGGCTTTTGAGTAAAATCAGTCCCTGTTGAGCATCATTGACATGGCATACCCAAAGTACTTTAATCTCATTTATCAACATTTATGGTCTCAGTGGAGAATGTTAAAATAGGGGGAGTTAAAGCAGATTTCCCACACTACAGTTTACAGTAATTCTTCTTCAATACCGATTAATAAATGAAGTGCAGTGTTCAGGGAGCCATCCATCCCTCAAGGGCTGGCAAACGCAGTTACCCACTGAGAATCCTGTGTAAATGCAAACATCCTTCTGCCTTTTGTTGGGAACACAGCCAGTGAAATTTCCTCTGAACAGGAACATGTGGCAAGAACACTCTGCAAGCCGTTTATATCTGTCCACAATGTGAGTCAATCCCTTGACAGAATAGGCTGAAGCAAAAACATCCAATATCATAAGCTTTTTGGAGCAAAGACAAGATAAATTAGACTTAATATTTTCACAATATTCTGTCAGGCCAGAATTTCAATTCCTAAACAAGGTCAGGATTAGTTTCTCTGAACAGATTTAGGATTTTTGGGTAATTGACTCTGTTTTGATTGTTACCAACAGAAATAAAGATAACTAAGAAGTGAAAAATACTGTTAATTTCCCCTTGGCTTGTGTGTTATTCTTTACCCACATAACTGTAAACCTGATGCTGTTTTTCACATCCACATCTCAGGTCTCTTATTGAACACTGTGCTCGGGCAGCCTCAAATCAAGGATGACTCAAGAGTCAACCTGTCATTAGAGATGATTCATCTTTCCATCTCTTTCTTCCTCCCAAACAAACCTCGGTCACATTTTAATTAAATCTAGTGTTGTTTCTAAAATCCTGCCAACTATACTATCTGTCTGCAGCAATTATTTCTGGATACTCTCATATATTCTAGTAAACCAAGAAACAAAACACAGCAGGAGAAAGAATGCATTGGCAGAAATCAGAACAGAGACAAATCCACAGTGTTCTCCCAATATCCTCTCATGTTCACAATAAGCATGGTGCTTCCTGTTTGTAAACTACCAGACTGTGTATGAAATAGAGCACTAACAAGGAAAGTTCCTTTTCATCTGACAGTGGTCTATTCCACCCATCTGGGGTCAAAGATTTACATCTAAAAGGACTATATTCTATCATGTTCCAGGTCTGCTCAGAAATAGAAAACACATATTTTGGAAGAACTTCTGTAAATCTAGTAAAATACAGATAAATGTTGGTAACATACACATCTGAATGTGAACAGATAGATTTCTCTACAAAAATAAATTACAATTTACTGATAGTTTTGTATTCATACAGTAGACAGTACAATCATAAACTCTTCAACTAGATTTTCCTAGTTACAACTACACTAGGCAATGCTCAGTGCCAGTGTCTCAGACAGGAAGTGAGTAGAATGCATTATTTCTATCTTTCACAGGAAAATTTTATAACATATTCTGAAAAACAGGTTAAGAAGACATATCAGCAGGAAAACACTGACTTATTAAAAACAGTAAGAGAGAAAGTCAAGAATGTTCAACAGTGGAAAACTCAAACTGAAATTATGAATACATAATGCCTAACATATTGATGAACTGCTCCATCCCAAATGACATTCTCCATTTGTATTCATTGGATAAAGTAACATAAATTTGACTTCTTGGTACTTTAGAAATATGAAGACTTTGACAGCATTAGGAAATAAGTCAGTTCCAGCAAGTTTGAAATTTTATTAGTTGATAAAACTCAGTGCCAAGTTCAAAATAACTGCTTATGTTTTTCAAAAATTTCATAAATTTTAAGGTAAAGATTTCTCAAAATCTCAGCACACTCAGTCCAACTTGGTTAAAAATGTCAGTCCTACTTTTTAAACTCATAAAATAACTTCTCATTGTAGGAGCTACACATTATCTACTATGAAGTATACTTTCTAGATTGATATACAGATTTTTTTATATCTAGCACCATAATACCTTCTGTTCCAAATAAATAGAGAAACTCATGATTGAGATTTCCAAGAAATTTCTACCATGTATCATTCCCAAGTATAATATTCAGCTTACATTTAAAACACATCTATAAATTATTTAGGCCTTCTGCTCCTAATAAGTATACTGTTATTCAAGTACAATATATAAATGTTACTGGGATTTTTTTTTTTTTTTTGGTAATGTGGAAAGAAGTTGAACACATGTGTAGTTTTTTGTTCTTGTTAGCTCTTTCAAATCACCAGGAATACTTATAAAATGAAGTATATTTTGTGTGTGAATAAAATGTTAGAATGAAGCCGGCTTTACTTATAAATTTCAAAAATTTGAAGTTATTTGTCTTATAGTTTTCTCATCCTAATACAAAAAGATGTTCTTTTTCAAAGTGCTCTATTAAAAAGTAGGCCGGTAGGATTGAGGGAAACAGAGTCATCCCTAAGGGGGCATTCCTAGGTTACTAATGAAATCCTGATACCAGTGGGGCAGTAGATCCAGACAATGTGTGCAGGAGAAAGAAACATGCTTCTCTGCCCCAGGGGCACTCTGACACACACTCCTTTTGTTTTTGTTTTCCTTGGACAAAGATCTTGACATAGGATGCCTAGAAGTTTGGTCAAGCACGCTTCTCAGTGTGTCTGGATGGGTGAAGGGGCTTAATCTGGGGTATTGTATCTTCTCCCTAGACCTTTTTCACTCTCTGCTTTTCAGATGCCATGGGTGGAGCATGTTCCTGGCCTCACATTTCCACTGTGATGTGTATAGTTTGGAATCAGCCAACTGTGAACTGCAACCTCTGAAACTATGAGTCAACATGAACTATTTCTTCTGGAAATTCTGCAAGTTGGGCATTTTGTCCCAGCAATAGGAAACTGACTACTGTGTGAAGGAGAGGTCCAAGTGTGGTTGGGTCAAGTGTGCTGCATGTATTTGAGCATGCTCACTCCCGTTTGTAGAAACTGGCCTATATAGCTGCTTGGAGGCCTCCTGTTCCTTCTCTAATCTTGACTCCTTCACTCCTTCATGAGCTAACCACAAAAGGTAAAAAACTTGTGCTCCACCAGTCAGCTATAGCCTTGTTGTACCTAAGTGCTTATAGCCATGCCCACTCCCTGTGCTCTATTAAAGCCTGTGTAGCCCTCAATAAGGACAGACGTGTTACCAAAACCTTCCCTGGAGTCTACATGGTGACTCTGTGTACTCACCCTCCTGGTCTGAGCTTTTGAACCTGATCCTCGGCCACATACCACCTGGACAGAGAGCACAATTACAACCATTTGAACATAACACAGAAAGGGGTAAGAAAAAAAGTTAAGTTCTAACTATGGAAAATGAAGTTACTGAGAGTAACAAATGCAAATACAACACACTTGACTGCTTAGCTATCAATCGTATTTCTTGACTATGTTTGACTCAGTGTTACAATGTCAGTACCAATTATGATGGCCTAGAAAATAGAAGTATAGTGATTACGACCATGAACAAATTAGATAACCATATACAAGAAGGATGTAAGCAAATATAAATCTACAGTACTTGACAGCTATTGGTAGAACTTACTTGATTTACTACAATCAAACTTTCAAAGATTCTTCAGTACCCATAAGGAATATTTTAACCCTTAGATTCAAAATTTTATGTGACCAAGAAATATAAAAATTAAAATGAAAAGGACACTTATGAAAAGTATTAAGAAAAATGAAAATTAGTTTAGGAATGAATTATAAAATAAGTAGCTTTCATTTAGCTTTCTTCTTCCTTCCTTTTCTCTTCAAAGAAAAATCTTCCACTTTTTAAAAACCCGTGATTTTCTGTTATCTCATACCCCTCCCTTTAAGAAGCGAGAAAAGTTTCTGATTATGTAAATTGCATGGAAAATTCAGCTCCTATTTTATAAGTACTAAGTTTTTTTCACATAGTTTCATATTATATAGATTTTATCTCCAACTACAGAATAACTTAGCCTACAATTTTACATGACCATTAGGGACATTGAAGGGATTTTGCTTCTTGAGTAAAATGTTAGTCCCATGAGTTGGAAAGGCTGCAAGGTGCTAAGAAAATGAGAGTATAGTTATTGGAAATAATTTTAAGAGAGGGCCTTATAATTATATCTTGTGTTAGACTTAAAGAGAATAACTAGTTTTGAGTTATTAGAATTTGGAGTCAAAGAAGGGATGAAATGAAAGAGTTAGACATGAAGACTGACCTGATAATTATTGCCCCTCATACACCTCTTTTCTCTCTGAGTACACTCTGATGAAGAGCAGAGCAATGTAATGACATTTTAGTGATAGTGCCTATATGGGAGACAGCCTGTAATATGAAATGAGCACTGAGAAACTGAGAATGAAATGTGAGGTACAATACCCTGTAGAGATGACAAAATATCAGTAGTGGTTGCAGTGTATGCTTTGCCTCCCAGAGAAGATGAAAAGAAACACTTAGCAAAAATGTCTGTCAGGGACATCAGAGAATTAAATGTATGATCTGCTTTTCCTACCTAAATGATTATAATTAGCATTATTTAGAAATGGCATTTCATTTATATCTGTATAATTAGCATGTAATGCAGACAATTATGCCTGTCATTACAAATGTATTCAATTAAAGTTGCCCTGAGTTTTATTTGATTACAGCAATCAACAATATATATGCTAAGGACACAAATTTTATCACACATATTGCAATGTCGGCTGTTTAAAACAAGGTACTTTAGGAGAAATATTGTGTAAAATATATGATCGTATGTATAAACTCCACGGAATGATTGTGTGTGCACATATGCTTAATTACAAACACTGTTCATCATTGTTCTCTTCAGGCATAAATGTTTTCCCCAAGATTTTTCTGTTTCTGTACTTTCACAATGCTCTTTCTTTTGCCTCAAGCACTTTTGAAAGTTTTCCAACAACATCGCTTCTCTCTCTTTCTATTCATCACAAAATTACAAAATCTTAGCTGGACCTTCCATACAGCAGATGGCTTTATTTATTAGGAGATTTTTTGGGGGGTGGGGTACGGGTATTGAACTCAGGATCTTGCTTTTATCAAGCAGGTGCAGTGCTTCTGCACTGCAACTCCAGCACTGGAAGACTTATTTGTGACCATGGAATGAGAAGAGGTAGATGTCTTGGTCCTTCAAAGTGGTTAGCAGGTAGAATGGGAGCAAACTAAAATGGGTGTGTGCAGAATAGAGCTTCCTCGTGTCTTCTGCTTATTTTTTCATTCTGCCATTTTGCTTCCTTTCCTGAACACTTGCCCATTAGGGACAATGAGGGGATTTTGCTTCTTGGGTAAAGTTTTAGCCCAACAAGTTGGAAAGGCTTTGAGGTTCTCAGGGAATGAGAGTGGAAATTTGTTCTCTCTGTGGCTTGGGGGGGGGGTGATCTGAATGTCCGTGGGCTCTTCCCTTCCTAGAGCTCATGAGACCCCGGGGGCCTTTCTCACTGCCATGGAAACAGCAAAAGCTCTCATTCTACGAGATGTTGCCAACTGTCTCTTCTTCTTGTCCTTGACACCATTTGTTAATTTCATTTGTAATTTGTCCCTTCATTACACATTCCTCAATTACTCTGTAGGGTGTTAATTGCTTTTCTCTTAGAGTCCTGAATTGATACAGCTACTGAACTGGCTGATTTCTATTCTTTATTCAAATCTCCATGAAAATGTCAGGTAAAGTTGAACTCCTAAAAATTGATAAAGCATTATTTATACTACATAGTTCTCTTGATATTGATAATAGGGAGAGTAGAAGATTTTTAACATCAGCTGCATATTTAACATTGGGCAAGGAGTTTATTGATGAAAAATATATGAATGAGTAGTTTTGTCATAGACCATCAGTAAAATATAAATTAGTAAAATAAATTTAATCAAAGTCTTTTTAGATATTATGAAACATCTAATCTTGGTATGAATTTTAAATAATGTACAGAATGCAGAATGAATAAAAGAACAAAAGACATTTCTGATGAAAATATTAATATTCTCAAACTAATAAAATACAGTTGAACACACTGACTGTTTGGAGACATCATAAAATACGCCCTTCTCTAGTCTCTTAATCTAGACTTCAGACTTGTGCCTGTTCTACACTACACCCTGGGCAGACAGGGAAGCAGAGACTGTGACGGTTTTTGCTCCAGTCTCTGTTAACCCCACGAGCTTCTGGTATGACTTCACCCTGCTACATTTTCTTAGCATTGTTCTCATGTTTTCTATTTGCAGCATTTTCTTTCTGAGTCCTTTTGTTGTCCTATTTAATGAAAATGTGAAATTTTAGTGTATAGCAGTTAACATGTTTTAATTATGTGTACATCTATGTGTTAAAAATAAATTTATCCCATTTACATAAGAGGTTTGAGAGCAAAAAGCTGAAAAGCTCCAACATGCACTCAATCACAAGAAAATTTGAGTAGCAAACCCAGTACTCACTCTTCAAATCTCTTTTCACATTAATCAAATTAGAGTTAATACAGATATTTTGGAAGCCATGTTACTTTGTTAAGTTTTTAAGGAGAACAAAAATATTACAAAATGACACAAATGCTTAATGTGAATTCATGATAAGGCAATGACAGATTATACAAGAGAAGATACAATTTGAACACATAAATCTAAGATTAAACCTTCAGTGAGTGGCCTATACTAGTAGTGAACACAAAAACAAAATGTATCATATTACAGTGATAAATGCATAGCTATGGTATAGCAGTCCAATTCATAATAGCTGCATCCTGAAAGTTGCCTCTAGGCCTATCAACACATGAAAGAATATAGGAAATCCAGTATTTATACACAGTGGAGTACTATTCTGCTATAAATAATGATAAACTTGAGTTATTCATTGGAAAATGTATCCATCTTGGAACAACAATGTTAAACAAAATAAATCAGACAAATAAGCTTAAACACTCCATGGTTCCCCTTATATAAGAAACCCATAATATAAAGAAAGAGCTAAATAAAAGATAGGTAATAGGTCATAGAAAGACAGATTTTTTTCCAAATGAAAAGGTGTTCAAGAAATGGAGGGAAGCGGGTCGGCGGAAGGAAAGGGTATGAAAAATGAGCGGTATTATGTATATGTGCCAATTCCACACAAAGAATACAATTGTATTATGCAAAGATGTACTAATAAAATATAAAATAATAAGATTTTGTGAGAAGTTCAATCATATTGGTGTGGGTAGGTTCCTTCAAAAACAGGAATAGAAAAATTACAGAGGGAAAAATGACCAGTTTGGACTTTAAAAATTAATGATGAAATGAGAAAGAAAGGGGGAATCAAGAGTTAACTGACATGCAATTCAAGTGGCTATTTGAAGATGTTAGTGGTACTTTAAAAATGTACTATGTTTAACAGTATTTAACCCCGAAATCCTCCCTCATTAGCACAAAGGACTGTAATCTTCAAGAAAATAATTTTGAAATTCCAGTACAAAATTCTAATATCTTTGATGTGGTACTGATCTTAGATACTATTATTTAAACTATTTTAATGCTTTTCCTTTTTAGTCACTCTAAATGTTCTACTGTGCAAGTATCTGATTTATTATTCTCATTTTCATCCAATTTGATCAACTATTCATATACTCTAACCAATGCAATTTGTCCTCTTTTATCTTTTTTCTCTACTACTTACCTATTAATAAAGATGATAATTATAGAAACTTAAAAGCTGCATTTGGATATTAAGACTAATCCACATTATGTATCATAGCTTTGTAGTTCATATTAGTTTATAATAAATTGATATTAATACATGAATTACAATGAATTTTTTATTGCTGGAAATATAAATTCTTCAAAAACATCCAAAAATGTACTCTGTTCTAACCATTTTTACTTTATAGATTTTGGCTTCGCGAATCTTCATGTTAGTCATTTTTAAACTGTACAGTGAATATGAGAACTAGTTTTTATCTTGCTTTATGTTCTATCACAAAAAATGAGAAAGCTGGGCAGGGGAGTTAGCTCAGTGGTTCCGGTGCCTGCCTTACAAGCACAAGGACCCGGATTTGATCCCCGGTTACCACGTACCATACTGGACGTGGACATTCACGTCCAGCAGCAACCAGTACCACACACCACAGTGACGGGGGTGGTGGCTCACGCCTATAATCCCAGCACTTGGGAGGCAGAGGCAGGAGGATTGTGATGTGAGTTTGAGGCTGAGCTCAGGGCCAGCCTGAACTACAAAGCCAGACCCTGTCTCAAAAGAAAAGAAAAGAAAAGAAAGCTGCCTGAGTGTGATTCAATATGCAATGACTAATAGCATTTACTAAAAGTCTAATGTAAAATAAATAAGAGCCCTCTAGGTCTTGAGAAGAGCTACAACTTTTGAAAAATACATTTACTTATCTTGGTTTTGGACAAGGGTAATTGTAGATGTCCAGAAACTCCATAAGGTCAATGATAAAACACATAAAGAGGAGCTGCACTCATTCCCTGAGGCTCAGCTTCTAGCTGCACTGCAATTTCTACATTTTTGCCTTTGTTTTCATCTGCAAATTGGTGGTTTTGATATTTATTTTTCTTATTGATTATAGTACAATTTAAATTTGTATAAGCAAGATTCACAAAATAGCTTCTAGAATATAAAGCTTCAGCAATATTATTCTTTCTATCATATGGCATGTAAATTGTAAAATAAAATTTGATGACAGTATTTGGATATTTCTGGCAGAAGGAAAATCAACTATGATCTTGAAATAGTGTTTAATGTGATAGAATTGGAATGATGATATTACTGGAATATTTTAAAATTTTGTAATGTTTTTGTGTCACACTCCATAAATTTAATGAAATTAAATTACAGAAAATTAAATAGCTAAATTTACCAATTTAGATTGGTACTAAGCCTATTTTCTAGATCCAAAAAAGTCAGAAAAATGAATAAAAATAACTTTTATTGGTTTCAAAGAAATTCTGTGATTTTCTACTCCAATGATACTTATATTAAGGAAGCAAAAGATTCAACTTTTTTTCAGCATAAAGTATTCATGATAGTGTAATTTATTTCCACAGTAATATATATATATAGGTCTATCATCCAAATCTCTAGAACATAGGAAGAAAAAAATACATCCCATAAAGCAAAAATATTGGCAATAAAGGTCAAAATGATCAACCATTGCTCAAAACATAAAAACAAATTAATTATATCAGTGTCTATGAGTGAGCATAACAGACCGATGGAAATGTGTGGGGACTTAGGACTTCATCACAAAAGCACAGGCAGGAGGCCACATCTGCTGTGTCCGGGGGCCATCCAAAGATATTCCAAAGACAGTTCCAGGGAGGAGGCATATTGATTTGTTTTAATTCAAAATATATTCATTTTATAGATATATACACACATATACACACAAACACACACTTGCATACATATATATATATACATATAAATATATATTTTGTGTATATATATGTATACTTCTGTGTATATATATATGTATATATATAGTCTATATATATAGTGTGTATATATAAATACAAGTATTATGTATATATACGTATACTTTATATATTGTATACTTGTATATATATATAAATATATACACACACATACATATATACACAAACACACACTTGCACACTTGTGTGTATATATATACATATATATACTTTGTGTGTATATTATGTATACTTGTATATATATGTATATCTATATGTGTAGTCTATATATATAGTGTGAATTTACATAGTCTATATATAATGTGTGTATATATATATATACACACATACAAGTAGTATGTGCATATATATATATATACATACAAGTATTTTATGTATACACACACACACACACACACACACTTCCTGAAAAAACATAAAATGAATTAATATGTATCTATTTGGCCATTTTAAAATACTGTAATTTTTCAAAGCAACAATCGTTTGTACTTTCTGAATGTGCTGAAAACACAGAGCTCACTAGTAAAAATCAATTGTGTTTATCTTAAATGTGCATTTTCATTTAGAAAGTCTGAGTGGAGGTTGAATGCATTTTAAAAGACTGATAAAGAAACCACAGCATTTGAGTGCAACTTCTCCTTATCACTGCATTGTATGGACACATAAGAAACTAACTGAGAAATATAGTGACTCAAGGGAAGTGAAAGAAAAAAAAATTACATGTGCATGTTATAAATCATAAACACTTAGTAAGTCCTAGAGCAGACCTGCAGCAAAAACAGAAGGGCACCCCAATGAATGTAAGTACTTAACAAGTCCTAGAATGGAACTTGTGCAAATATAATAGGATAAGCCAATGGCTAAACGTTGCACACAAGGATGACATTGCATATAGACCTACTCAATATACTGTTTAGATCTTCTGGTTATGTTGGCACATGCAACTGTATAAACTTTGTGAATTATGTTACAGGCTTGATAAGGAATAGGAGAATGCTATATTTCATTTTCCTCTATTTTTGATAATTTTTATTGTACCTTTTCTATTCTTTTACATCTTTTTGAATAAGTCAAGTAATAAATTGCTTCAATTGAGGCTAATGAAAAAGGAATTACAAATATCTTGAGTTGAACAAACACCAGTAGAACACATTTGAACTTCACTGAGAATAACAAAGGATCAGCTTCACACAGAGTTCTCACAAACACCCCGAAATATAAACTAATGAAGTGTCCAGTGAGTCAGTTTTTTTCAAAATGGCAGCAATTACATTGGATGTATGAATATAATTGCTCCCATTCCTGGATGTCAAACCCAAGCCCTCCTGCATGCTAGGCAAATGCTGAATCTCTGGATGAACTTGACTCCTTCTGGTCTTGTACTACAAGTTTTCTTTTGAGCTTTACTCGGGCTGCGTCTCTGTGAGGCTGAGTCATTGCAACATCCACCACAGCTCAGCAAACAGTCAAAGCACAATAAACATGATATGTATTGGACTGTGTTGCTAAGATAATATTTGATGAGTTTAGTGTTTAATGCATTTTCCTAATATTTTCCAATTAGTTTATGCAGAAAACCCACTTCTTCCTAAATCAAAGCATGGCTGTACTACCCTAAGATTAGGTAATGAATATTAGGACCATTTGCTCAGAGAAAGAAGCACTTAAAAGGCATAATTGAGAAGTGACAGTTTGTGAAGAGCTGGAAAGAGGAAGGCTGTTGATGCAATTGAGCAGTTTGCTCTGCAGAGCTCTCCTGCTGTGTGAGGGTGAGGCCCCCCTCTGGTTACCAAAGCCACAGACACAGCCAATCCCA
>PVIR01035570.1:0-16359 GCA_004026965.1 Petromus typicus | reverse complement strand
TTCTCTGGCATAGCAGTTTCTCCAAAGAGCTGATAGCACTTTGCTGAGTCCAGCAGTGTCTGGCAGACATTTCCAGGCACGCTCTGCTGGAATGGTGCTAGATCATCAGACCTGGCTTCAGAACCATTTGAGCCACTTAACCTGAACTTTGCTCTGAATGGATATAAGCATCATGTTTGTTCAACTGAACAGCTCTTTGGCAAGTCAACTATCCTCTCTGGCCCTAATTTCTCAATATGAACATGAGAAATTTATCAGTATTAAAGATCTATTCTATGTGGTTTAAAGAAAGAATTCCTGTATAATTTTTCACTGTAGTCACTTCTGTACTCTGTAGAATAGTGGCTGAATTAATTCATTTTTGTTATTCAGTGGGTTTTTAACTATAAAATATGAAGCTGCTGACTTACTTGGAAATAGTAAGATTAATACAAGGGAACTAAAATTGACTTATATAATAAAATAATGGGACTCTCCAGGTTGGCCCTAGGGATTGTAGGAACTGAAGAGAGTTGGAGCCTGGTGAGCTGAGAAAGGATGGTGGTTGGATCGCGGTACTGGGGTTCGAGGCAGATAATATGAAAGATCTGTTGGGGGATTCCAGATCTCAGTTAATATGGGAGGCCATGGCTAAAGAACTGTGGGAGGAGTTACATCTGAGACCAGTATGCCCAGTGCTACACTTTGTCCCTGATGGAAGCATTGTGTGCTTAAGGACATCATGGACTGTCAGCTATGCCTACAAGTTAGGAGAGGCAAGGAAGGATTCTACTCAGTCCTGAAGAAACATTAGTTTGCTAACCCTTTGGTTTGAGATTTCTGTCCTCTAGAATAACAGGAGAATAACTCTGAATGTTTTGATTCTGTCTATGGAGTTTTTGTTTTTTAATTTTTAAAAAAAATTTTAAATCTTTATTGGTAAATTACATAAACGCATCATGATTGCGCTCCATAATGGGGATTTGTACCAGTATAAGACACAACTTAATTCTCATTTTTTCCCATATCCCTATCCACCCTACCACCCTCCACATACTCATAAAATTTGTTTCCTTACTTTTTTTTTACAATCTCATCATTTTTCCCTCTTCACCCTATTTTACATTGAGCATTTTCTATTTCACAATACATAACATACAATTCTAGGACTCATTTACATCTTTATTTTCTGATACCGAGAAAAGATGTGATATGTACCATCGGTGCCCTATTTATTTCACTTATGAGGATGTCCTCAAGGTATGTCCATTTAAGTAGAAATGATTCAAACTTATCATTTTTTATGGCAGAGTAATACTCCATTCTGTAGAAGAACCACAGCTTTTTTATCCAGTCTCCAGTTGATGGACACTTGGGTTGTTTCCAAGATGTAGCAATCACAAACTGGGCTGCTATAAACATGGGTGCACATATGTGGCTGTGATACAAGTCTTTTAATTCTTGTGTGTATATACCTAGAAGAGCAATGGCCGGGTCAAATAGGACCGCCAATCCTAGCTTTCTGAGGAATCTCCAAACTGATCTCCACAGAGGTTGTATGATCAAAGCTGAATAAAGAAGATGTAGAAATGTTAAAGGTCCAGCAGTTTTTTAATTGAGTTTTTAGGATCCTCTAGATAGAATATCATGTCGTCAGCAAATAATGACAATTTAACTTCTTCTTTTCCAATCTTTATTCCTTTTATTTCTTTCTCTTGCCTAGTTGCTATGGCTAATATTTCTAGAACTATATTGAACAGAAGTGGTGAGAGAGGACACCCTTGTCTTGTTCCTGATCTTAGTGAGAAAGGTTTCAATTTTTGATCATTTAGTATGATACTGGCTGAAGGTTTCTCGTAGATAGCTTTTATTAGTTTGAGATAGAGACCATCTATTCTGATCTTCTATAGAGCTTTGAACATAAATGGGTGTTGTACTTTGTCAGACACTTTTTCTGCATCAACTGAGATGATCATATGATTTTTGTCCTTAAGCCTGTTAATATAGTGTATAACATTTATTGATTTACATATGTTGAACCATCCTTACATCCCTGGGATGAATCCAACTTGGTCAGGGTGTATAATCTTTTTGATAATTCTCTGTATTCTGTTTGCCACGATCTTATTGAGGATTTTGGCATCAATATTCATTAGAGATATTGGCCTGTAGTTCTCTTTATTGGTTGGGTCTTTCTCTGCTTTTGAAATTAGGATAATGGTTGCTTCCAGGAATGAGTTTGGGATTACTGTTTCCCTTTCAATTCCATTGAAGAGTTTCAGAGGTAGAGGCACTAACTCTTCTTTAAAAGTTTTATTGAATTCAGCAGTAAAACCGTCAGGTCCAGGGCTTTTCTTTGTTGGTAAGGTTTCAATTACATTTTCAATTTCACAGATTGTTATTGGGGCATTTAACATTTCCATATCTTCTTTATTCAGCTTTGGTAGTTCATACGTGTCTAGAAATCTATCCATTTCTTCTACATTTTCCATTTTATTAAAGTATAAATTTTCAAAGTAGGTGTTTATTATCCTCTGGACTTCATCTGGGTCGGTAGTAATTTCTCCGTTCTCATGCCTAGTAGGATAGATATGAACCTTTTCCTTCCTTTGTTTAATGAGGTTGGCTAAGGGTCTATCAATTTTGTTTATCCTCTCAAAGAACCAACTTTTTGATTCATTGATTTTTTGAACCGTTCTCTTGGTTTCTATTGCATTAATTTCTGCCCTGGTCCTTATAATTTCTTGCCTAGTGCGAGCTTTGGGTTTGTTTTTCTCCTCTCTTTCTAGTTGCTTGAGGTTCAGCATTAAATTGTTTATTTGAGCTTGCTGTGTTTTCTGGATGTAGGGTTTCACTGCTATGGATTTTCCTCATAGAACTGCTTTCATTGTGTCCCATAAATTTCTATGTTTTTACTGGGGTTATCATTTAGTTGTAAGAACTGCTCAATTTCTTCTGTGACCCATTGGTTGATCAGCAGAATGTTGTTCAGTTTCCATGTGTTTGTGAAGATCCTGGGCTTTCCTTTGCTATTCAACTCCAATTTCAGCGCACTATGGTCGAATAGTATACAAAGGATAACTTCAGTCCCTTTATATTTGCTTAAACCTGTTCTATGAACAAGCACCTGGTCTATTTGGGAGAATGATCCATGAGCAGCTGAGAAGAATGTATATTCTGACTTTGTGGGGTGAAATGCTCTGTAGGCATCTATTAAGTCCATTTGCTGAAGAGTCTGCTTGAGCTCAAGGATTTCTTTATTGACACTTCGTCCATTCAATCTATCTCTTTATGACAGTGGGGTATTGAGGTCTCTTACTATTATTGTATTGGAGTTTATCTGGTTTTTCAAGTCCGTTAATATTTGTTTTATATAGTTGGGTGCATTAGAATTTGGAGCATAGATACTTAAGATTGTGATTTCTGTCTCTCGGATTTTTCCCTGAACTAAAAGATAGTGTCCATCTTTATCTCTCTTTATCAGTTTTGGCTTGAGGTCTATTTTGTCTGCAAATAAATCACCACTCCTGCTTTCTTGCTGTTTCCTGTTGCATGGAGTATTGTTTTCCACCTCTTTACTTTTATTCCATGGGTTTCTTTCTGAATTAGGTGTGTTTCTTGTATGCAGCAGATTGTAGGATCTTGCTTTTTGATCCACTCTGCCAATCTGTTTCTCTTAATTGGCACATTGAGTGCATTGACATTAATGGTTATGATTGATATAGGTAAATTTAGTGCTGCCATGTTTTCTTGTTCTTGGCTGTGTTATTGTACTTCTGCCCTTTCCCCATCAGTTTCTTGTTTGGTCCCATGGGTTGACTCGGTTAGGTCTCATGGATTTGTAACTTTCCTTATTTTTCTCGAAGATATTCTTTAAAATGTTTTACAGCACAGGTTTCGTATTTGTGAAATTTTTCAGGTGTTCTTTGTCATGAAAGTATCTTATTTCCCCATCAATTTTGAAGGACAGTTTTGCAGGATACATCAGTCTGGGTTGGAAGTTGTTTTCCTTTAGGGCTTGGAAGACTTCACTCCAGGCTGTTCTTGCATTGAGTGTTTGAGTTGAGAAGTCCGCTGTGATCCTGACGGTCTTCCCTTGCAATGTAACTGTTTTCTTTTCTCTGGCTGCTTTAAGTATTTCATTCTTTTTTTGGATATCTGGGACTTTTATGATGATATGCCTAGGTGTCGATTTTTTCATGTCACAGGCATGTGGCGTTCTGTATGCTTCATATATTTGTATGTCTAATTCTTTAACTTTTTCTGTGAAGTTTTCTGCCATTATCTGTGTGAATAGCTTTTTGATGTCTTTAACATTGTCTCCTGCTTCCTCAGTGACTGCAATCAATCTTATGTTATTCTTCTTTGAATCATCTAGGAGCTGTTGGATTGACTTTTCATTATTGCTTGCTTTTTTCCATAGATTATGCCTTTCCAGTTCATTGGTTGAGATCCTGTCTTCCAGGTCTCAAATTCAGTCTTCTGCCAAATTCACTGTGTTGCGCAAATTTTCATTTTCTTTCTTAATTTCCTGGGCTTCTGCTTGTAGGTGTTTAAAAGGTTCCAGTGCTTTTGCTATCTTGGATTCTATCAACTCCATGATTTTCTCTTTAGCTTTATTAATCATCATGTTGACAGTGTCCAATATCTCTGCTTTCATCTCAGAGATCAGTTCTGATTTCTATTTTACTAGATCTGCTTTGGTTACCATTTCCGAGGACTCTGGAAACTGGCCTTCAAACTTCTCTATTTCCCTCCCGCTGTGTTACCTTGATGTGAGGATCTTTGTATCTGAGACTTTGAGTGTTTCCTCATCTCTGACCTGCCCTGTTTTCTGGCACTGTTTGTCACAAGTCACTTTACTCCTAATAGTTAGGAAGCTTAAAATAGCAGTGTTTCCTGGGTTTTTCTTTGCAGTCTGTATTGGGACCTAAAGAAAAACCCCTAGTTCTGGCACACCATATGAGGCACTCAATCAATACAGTCAGAACACCTTCTCCCATCTGCTTTACAGGCAGGAAGGCTCTGGCTCCTGAACTGCTACAATCGTACTACCTGAGGTTCCAATGGGCCCACCTGCTCACCAATACAGAGTCTCTGGGCTCACTTGTGCAGTCTGCCTAGAGGTCAGTAGGCTGTAGGCCCTGTGCAGCTGCAATGGTAGGGGCTGATGTTCCAACAGCCCCACCTACTCACCAATACAAGATGACTGGATGTGCTTCTGCAGTTGCTGTGGAGAAAGTCAGACTCTGGCAGCTAACCTCAGTCCTTGGGCGCTCTTCCGGCATGGGCCTGCAGGCCAGTAATCTCGAACCCCGGCGCAGATTCAGTGATGCGGTTTTGGTGGCGCATTCTCCGTTTTCTGAGCCGCCCGTTGCTAAACTCAGTCCCTGGGTGCTCTCTGTCTATGGAGTTTTGTTGTAGTCATTCCACGAAAGTAATACACCATCCTGAATCACCTTAAACTTGCACAGCTCATGTTCAGTATTTCTTATCCATGTTTTGCGAATATCATTCATTCATTCATTCTTCATTCATGTGCATGGCTGTGCAGGACATTTTGCAAAGAAACTATGATTTCAAAACAAATGTATGAGAGATTTTTGGAAATAAGAAATATTCAAAGGGAAAATATTAGTAGGAGTAAATAAAGAAGGGAAAGAAAAAACTTGATGGTAAAAATGAATCAAAGCTTATGTACATAGGGGGTGGGGAGTTGTAGGGTGAGCAAGGTAATGGGAAAAAAGAAAATTACATCATGTCACATAGTGGTACAAATTTCTCATTGTTAGTGTGATCATTGATGTGCATATAAAAAGTACCAATAAAATCAATTAGAAAACAATATAAAGAACAGTTGCTAAATAAAACTGAGAGTAAAATGTGTCTCTGTGCCAACCCAGTACTGAGCATCAAAAATATTATAGATAATACCAACAGACATAGTGGGACTATCATAGATTCTTGAACCAGACTTGCTAAATTAGAGCCTCAATTTCTCCATTTTCCTGATCCTAGTCAATCTGGAGAGGCCTCCTCCTCTCTCATTCCAGAGCTTTTCATCTCCTTTCATATTTATTTCCTATATAGCTCTCAGACCCTGATGTTATCTTATTCACCCATTTGTTTATATAAGATTAGATACTTTCAACCTTGGCCTTGTTGGCATTTTAAGCTTGATATCACCTTGTGGTAGGGCTGTCATTATTGCTGTGCGAGGGTAGCAACACCTCTGGCCTCCACCTACTACATGTTGGCAGCAGTTTACTCTAGCATGGCAAGACAAATATAGGGCCAAACATTGCTGAACCCCTACTAGGGGAGAAGACAACCCCCACAGCTAAGAAGTCCTGATTTCAAGCTTGACTCCTGAAGCAGGGATACCTGTCTTCTCTGAGAATCTGGTGCTGTATAGTGCACTTACAGAATGTCACTGATTTAACTTTGGTAGCAACATCACTAAATCACTACCACTGAGTTGCCTGTGGTGTTTATGGGTTACTCTGAAGATCAGTGCCCTGTGGCTGGTTGGAAGATACCCCAGGAAAGGGCAGTCCAAGGTGCTGGAATGTGAATGGAAACTTATAGTATGAGCAAGATTTACCCTAAACAGGGGTGGCAATGGGCAGAGGGTTTACCCTGGTGAAAGAAAGGTGGGCTGGGGCTCCAGGGTGCTGGTGAAATACTTACATGGCCTGTGAGGGGGTAAGGGAAGTCCCTCAGAGTGGCTTCAGGGCATTAAGAGAATCCTATGGGGCTAAACTCAGGCAGATGTAAAGGGATTAATTCCACTGTAGGATGCCTGATTAGCAGGGGAAAGTTACTCTCAAGCACTAATGTGCCTGATTATTTCTTTGATTTATGCTCCTCTTTGACAGACTGTGCTCCATGAAATGCCATTACGTTTCTCTAGCTCATATTTCTCCATTTTATTTTTACTCAGCGACTATCACATCTGATCATTTTTACATTAATTGCATATAACACTGCTTTGCTTTAAATATATTATTTTAAAACATTTTGCTTTACAGTTCAGTTCACAACTAGAAATTCTGTAGACAGAGGCCATAAATCTCTCCTAAAAGAAAATGGGAGTTGTCTGTTTTAATTTCATATCAATTCCTTACTGCTTGTGAAAGGAGATGAGGGATAGAAGGAATTTTTTTTTCAAGTACTTGAAATTGTCTATATTTTCCAGTAAAGGTGGGCTGCTGTTTTTAAGTTGAAGAGATTACTTTCTGAAAGCATTTTTTTGAGATCAGGGTTTAAAGGTGTGTTTTGGAACAAGAGGCAAGATTTTGGATAGAAACAGCAATTTAATTTGAGATATACGAAAAGGAAGCAACAGTGAGAATTAAAAATAGTTCAGGTTCTGGACTAGATAGATTTAGTTAGGACTCTGATTTCAGTGTTCATTAGCCCTGTGATCTGGAGCACATAGTATTAATTTTTCTTGGCCTTAATTTTTTTCCATTTACACAGTGGCCAGGAATTGTAACCAGTAACTTCCAAACTTAGTAATATAAAAAATCATCAACAATCACTTATTGTGCTCACAGATTTATTTTCCTTTGGGCAGCGATCAATGTGGAAGACTTATTTCTGGTTTCCATGGCAACAGACAAGGATGAGACTGGAGTTGGGGGATGTATTTCCAAGGTGGCACACTTGCCTGAGTGGTGAGTTGGTGTTGACTATTGACAGAGAGCTCAGATGTGTATGACATCCTGTATGTCTTTATGTGAGCTGTTAGCATGATGTCTCAAAGCTATTGGACCACTTACATGATCTGGTTTCTCTAGAATAAATGTCCCTTGCAGAACTGCTGAGAAGCTCCATGGCTTTTTATGACTTCACCTAAGGAGCCAAGTAACATCACTTCCTACATATCCTGTTGAAGTAAAGTTGTAAACATTTCCAGACTGACAAGGTAACACAATTACTGTATCTTGGTTGAAGCAGGGTAATATCATATTATAGAAGAGGAACAGGCTATATTATACAGTCTGAAGCCAGTATAGTATAAAGGAGAACTCATTGTGTAGACTCTGTCCTTTAATAAATGGTTAGTAAATATTAACTGTTCTAGTAACTGTAGTTAACAGTGCTGCTTCAGTCAAGTTTTAGTTCTGTCTAAAATCTCTCTCCTGAAAATCGGAGAATTTCCTCCTACTCTCCTAAAATCACTCCAGTCTCCCTGTCACATCCAGAAATATAGAACACCCTTCTGACTCATGTTCTTTTCTTCCACAACATATATTTAATCCACAGCTAAGTTCTACTGATACTAAAAATTTCACAATTCCTGCTACTTTATTCCATTTCCACAAGCAGCACCGGAGACTATGTTGCCATCATTTTTGCCTGAAAGTCTTGACTCTCTGCTTCTAGCCTGATCATATTCCTATCAGTTCTTCATATTGCACCACCTGGAATGAATCTGATCAGGTATTCACAACATAATAAAATATTCCCTTGACATCTGACTCCCAGTAAGATTAAGATCAAAACCCCGATGGGGCCTTATACATGGGGACCAGCCTTCTTTCTCCTGCTCATTATGTATACGAGTTTACTCCATAACCTTCTTCTGTGTGGAAGTCAGGCTGGATTTCTTCCATTTATTGGAACTCCTGGATGAAATTCTTCCCTTTTGTTGCAAGACATTAGGTGCTGTTGCCTCACCCTGGATGCTATTTGCCCTGATTTCTACAATTAGTCTAGTTGCTTCTAGTCATTACTTCTTTGGAATTATTATTTGAAATAGAATTAGGTGGGATATACTATCAGAGACCCGATTTCTGCTGGCTTGTGTAATGTGGCATAAGAGTAAGAGCAGGGGTAGGGAGAACTACAGATCTACTTGTTTCTGTGGCTTAGCAGTATTACCAAATTTTTTGTAGTAATGTTCTTGAAGTTTCTCCATGATTTGTTCCCAGTGTTATATTCAGCCCCAAAATACTTCTGTTCACAAAGCTACTGCAAGCAGGAATAGGGCCATTGTGCTCCTTTGTTTCCACCTCCTCCAACCTGGGATATAAAAGCTTTGCTTCATTATGGTTGAACGAACATATTTCATAAAGCAAGCTACTCCTAAGACTGACACGAGTTGTTGGGAAAATGTCAGGCTGGGATCCACCACTACAGGTAGAAGAAGCATTTGTCTCTTCTGATTTCATACCTATGTCTCTAAAACAGGGACTTATTAGAGGACAATAAGGAACAGTGCCAGGAGACAGCCAGTCATGTCTTCTTGAGTGGCTATTATCTGCCTCTCCTTGATGGCATTTAACATAAGTTGTAATTTAAAAAAATTAATTGATAAGATACCAATAAAATAAAATTTGCATTCTAATGTCAATCTTACATCACTACCACTTATCTGCAGAGCTCTTAGCATCTTACCCATGAAAACTCTATTGAGCAATGTTCCTATTCCCCTCTCCCTCCAGCCCTTGGTAACCACCAGCTGCTGTCTGTCTCTCTGAACTGGGGTATATTAAGTGCCTGGCAGAAGTGGATCCACACACTGTTTATCCTTCTATGACTAATGTATGTCTCTTAGCATAAGGTCTTCGAGGTTCATCCATTCATCCACCTAACATGTGTTAGAGTTTTTTTCCTTTTTAAGGCAGAATGACATTTCATTCTTTGTTCTGAGTATTTACTGTAAAATCTGAAGAGATGTTTTTAGACACAGAATTTTGTGAAGATGATACAAAAACTCAAGTAGAAACAATAACTTTTGTTATACTGTAGCTTGGGAGCATCAGGGTCCTGAGGTTCTGACAGAGATGTCAGCCTCCTAATGGGGACACTGAGAAGAATCTCTGTCTGATCAAGAAAGTGATTGGCTCAAGATGATTTTTTGCTTCACTGTGGTTTAAATTTAATGATAATTTCATTTAATTCTATTATTTGGAGGTTAGTTAATATTTTAAATATTAGTATGGAAAATTTCAAAAAGTCAGAACATATTGAAGAAACAGTAGAGTAATAAACTCATAACATACTTATGATCCAATTTCAGCAATTATGTCCTCAAAGCTAATATTTCATCATCCAGGACTCCATCTACTTCCTCCTTCCTCTGGATTATTTTGGAACAGAGCCCAGACATTATATAATTTAATCCATATGACTTTCCTCACATATATAATAGAGAAGTACTCTTTAAGGATACATAATAGAAGTACTAATTTTGCACCTACACAATTATTACTTACAATAACAAAACATTAAACCAGTGTTCAATTTATGAGATTTATTTCATATTTTTAAGAATTCTTCTGTTGGTCAAGTGAGTCTCATTGACGGCAACTGTTGGATGTGGCTCTAATTTTAGAAATCTCAGCTCCCTCTGTTAGGGATCTTTTCCACTTGCAATTTATTTATTGGGAAAATGACTTATTTGCCCTGTAACCTTTCCCATATTCTTCATTTTGCTGACTGAATCCCTGGGGCACCATTTAATATATTCCTCTGCACCTTCATTTCCTGTACCTGGGTAGTTAGATCTTGAAGTTTGATTGTGTCAGGTTGAAATTTTTTTGGCAGGAATACCACAGTCTTCAAATCAGGGTATAGTTTTTCATCATATCTAATGGGCCCTGTTTCTGTAATGTTAGCAACTATTCATGGTTATTACTAGGTTCATTATTTCATTTGTGTTAAAAAATGTGGGTTTCTAATTTTTCACTCTTAATTTTCTAAAAGCCAGAATGATTTTGTACAGAGAAGCCTTCTCAGTGACCCTTTGAGTACCCCACATACACTTGGAGTAGAAAAGGCAGAGCAAGCACTTGTTTGTGTTTCTTTTTATTTAGCAATTTTAAAAACTTATGATATTTTGTCTTTCATTCCTTCCTTTCTTCCTCTTTCCCCTTGGATTTCCCTTCTTTTGGTTTTGTTAACTACTTTAAAAATATTAGAGTGTCTATAACAAACAAATTTTTAACAGACTTCATTCAGCATGTTGAGTTTTAACAGAATTTGTGGACTTTTAATTTCAGAACAGTTGTTTATATTTGAAGATATTTATGTTTATAAACTTTTCAGTGTCAGTTCTTTGTCAATTTATTTTTATCAAGACTGTTTGTGTACTTCACTGATAAAAATACATAAGCAGAAACTCACTGAATAAGGCTTCCAAGGAAGCACATCTTGAGCTCATGAAAAGAGACAGGCCTAGTGGCCCAATGCTTTCCTTTCTCCTTCTTCCTCCCTGGACTGTGTATGCAGTGGATGAAGGGGTAAAAACAGTTGGGTTGCGAACAGGAGGAAATTTATATACACGCTTGGATGGCAGAGTAGAAATTGAACTTGCACTTGGTTCATTGATGAAGCTCTTAGGGATTTATTTTGTCTCAAGATTGCTATACTTGATGCTATATTCTATGAGAAAAAAAACCCCTAGTTTTCAAAGCTACTATTACTGACAAGTTTGATGCTTACAACTATATATACTTCCTGATACATTTGCCCAAAGTCTTGCATGTATTAAATGGAAGAGTTGGGTTTCAAATCCAGGCTTATTAGTATCTCTGGCTTATATGCTTTTATTTAAAAAAAAACATAGAGAAACAGCCAAATACTAAGCAAAGGACTTTCTCATTAACTCTTTCATTACTCTCAGGCATGCTTTCTACAGGAAAGGAGGAATAAATTCTTGGTTTGTAATCCACCTTCTTTCACTCAAGGCTATTTATTTCCTTAAGTAAAAGCCTAGGACTAACACACATTATTACTAATACACATGCATCAGGTCCCATGTAATGAGGTAATGAAACCTGAGCTTGTTTCTTGTTTTTATTTCTTGTTTTGAATGATTTCAAACTTTCTAAAGCAAAGATACTTCTTTTATTCACTCCTTGGTAGGTGCAGATTTTTTTTGAAAGATTTCACTGAGCAGACTACACTTAGTGATGAATGTTTGATTTGTTTTCCCATTTCAGTGTAATCAAATGCACATATAATATCTAATCATTCTTTCAAATCCACACAAGCAGTGTTACTACACTAAGTTGGTTCTAGTTTCAGTAAAATATAAAAAGAGTTGGGGTTTCCTGTACATCCTTAAGTTCTGTTAAGATTTTAAGGCTAATAGAATGTGCCTTAAACTCTTGGTTCTTTGCAGACTCCTGTGGGTCTGGAACTTCTCCTGGGTTCCCAGGCTAATGGGTGCTGCTGTAGAGTATGTTGGCTCATATATTAGAAGACTGATTGGCTCTTACTACAAAGTGAGAAGATATACCATAGATGTCTTAACAAGCACCTCTGTTGTTTCAGCTGCTTCTGAGCTTGGCTGACTCCATGGTAGCCTGGACATCCCAGGTCCACTCAGCTCTAAATGCTTTTCACATCTTGCCTGGACTCTCAGCTACACTTGGTCTCTGCAAAACAGCTGTGGAGTACTATGGGAGCCCCACTCACAGAGAAACATGATCCAAAATTGGTTTTGTTTACGTAGTCAGCCTGCCTGCTTTGTGCCCTCTGGATTGCTCTGTACCTGTTCCATGTACCGGTCTCATGCTTACAGTGCTTCTGATGGTTGAGTTCTGTTTGCTAATCACTTATGGATCACCTGCCCCTAAGCCTCAAGAGGAGAGAGATTTGACACAAGAGCAATGGCCCCTCGGGTGGCACTGGGCAGCCAATATGCTGATCACATCTTCATGGAACCTGGAGGGACATGTACAGGATGGGCAGCTTCCACCTGAGACGGCTGCAGAGGAGTCTACTCCAGGGACCAGCCAGTACAGTCAGGAGAGGAAAGGGAATGGTTGATGTGGAGTTTCAGGGAGAAAAGGGCGAGCACATGGAGCTGGTCAGCCCAGTTGCAAAACTCCGTAGACTCGACGCAGGCTCTCTGCTGTTCTCATCTCACTCATCCCCTTATGGCAGCCCAGGGAGCCCTGCCTTTGTCCTGGCTCCATCTTCCCACATCCTCTCCACAGTCTGCCACCCTTCAATGTGAGCTTTGTCCTCCATGACTGCCTCTTCTCCCAGGCCCTGGACTTCAGCTTGTCCTCCCCTGGGAAAACCTGGAGAGGAGTTCCTGTACCTCCCTACCTCGACTTATCTCCCCAGCCAGAAATTTTACTTAATTTACTTACTGACATTGCACACTGATGTGCGGGCAGTGATCAGTCGAGTTCCAAGTATAGGCATGACTCATATGTTTTTGAAGACTGTACAAATGAGGGAGGAAAAGGGAAAAAGAAAAAAAAGAAAAAATGAGAAAGAGAAGATTATAGTTATGTAAGTCATGAGAGTGCCTACCAGGCTTTCTCAGGTTTTGTTTGTTTTAGAAAATGACTGGAGGCCATACTGTTTGAACTCTTCATTGTCAAGTCTGCTGAGAATTCAAGCAGGGCTGACCCTGGGAGACTTCTCTTTCTTCAGTTCCTGAGATGGAAAAAATGAAAGTCTGAATCTTATTAAGCAGATCCACAGGACCTGGACAGAGAGAAATAAGAAAATACAATTTTATGTTCAAGACTGGGAAGGAAAAATAACTTCAGAATGAGCCAGACGTACTTTGGAATTCTTTCAGCAACTACACAGCACGATCACCCCAGTGTATGCACACATGAGGGTGGGGCATGCGTGCATGTGTGTGTGCATGTGTGCGTGCATGTGTGTGTGTTTCTGTGTTGTGTATATATGTTTGAGTGTTTGCTTGATTGTTTCCTGGCTGATAAACTGATGCCAAAATTTGCCAAAGCAGAACTACTTTTTGCCACCAAACTGACTCACTCTCCAAGAAGTATCAAATGACCTTGAAGAGTGGAGCTCATTTTTATGAAATGGATTACTCTAACACACGTTTGCTCATCTGAGGACCCTGCCAGGAACCCCAAACCTCTGCTTTCTCGGAGTAGCCAAGGAGGCTTCCGGCACCCTCCAGCGTTCCATTCCTTTTCCCAACCTCCATGGCCCTTAATGTCTGTGTCCCTGTCCTGCTCAGTCCCACACAGCTGTTTGTGTTAGTTTCAGCAGCTGTGAGACAATATCATAACTCAGGTGGCTCATAAGCAACATAAATTTATTCCTTATCATTCTGATGGGTGGTAATCTGTAGTCAGATGCCAATATGGGAGAACTGGCAAGGGCCCTCTTTGGAAATGCAGACAGCTGAGTCCTCCCTGTGTTCTGGCTGCTCCAGTAGGAGGCACCAATCTGTTCATCAGGGCTTCACTCTCATGACTCAGTTTCCTCCCAAAGACATACCTCCCTGCAGGTCAGGGTTTCAATATATGATGGAGGGGCATACATTCAGTGCACCTGTAAGCTGCTCACTTTTTCGGGTTTTGCTTAGTTTTTGGTTACCTCTGTCTTCCTTAAGTCTGAATCTCTTTAGAGACATGATTCCCTCTTCTCTGCTATTCCTTAAATACAAGCCAGGTGTATTCTTTAGTTCTCTTTATGAAGTTTGTAAAACATTAATGAAGGCTTGTGCACTGAAAAAGAACAGCAATGGAGAGAATATTGCTAGACACCATTGGTTTCAGGGCCCCCTCCCAAGTCCCTCCACAGGGATGGTGTCTATTGTTGTGTTCTCTCAGCACTCACTTGTTTCCAGGTGTGAGGATCATCTACTTTATCACTCTTCAGGGGACTGGTTTGAATTTATGGGCTTCTTTTAACTTAGGTCCAGTCTCTTAACCATCTGGAGGCCTTTGAGATAAAACACAAGTCTCCTTCTAAGTACTGGCCCTGTTTACAATCCAGAAATGGACCTTCAACATGACCCATTTCTTGTTGTTTTGCATCTCTGTATTTTAGAAGAGGATCTTTAACTTTCCTTAGTTAAAATGCCTTGAAGGTTTTTCCCCTAAACTCTGTTTTCCTTCATAGAGGAACCTGAGCCTCTTCTTTGGAACTGAATTACTGCCAACTCTCACATGTCAGGAGCACGTTTCTGTCCAGATTTCCAAACATGTATTTATGCAGTATAACTCAAGTAGCCCTGCACACACCAGCCATCTTCTTCCTCTCCTGTCCCTCCACAGATACAACAATTTGCATAGTGTGCTATATTTCTTAGAACTGCTGAACCAATATTGATACAATGATTAACTGAAATCTATTGTTTACACAAGTTGGCTCCTTGTGCTGCACAGTTCAGTGGGTTTGACAAATGAAAGGCATAGCTTGGCATCCATCATTGTAGTATCATAATAATCTCACTGACCTGATACTCCCCTCCTTGGAAGCTCATGACAACAATGAATCTTTTTACTATTTGTATAATTTTACCTTCTACAGAATTTATATACTCTTTCTAACTGGATTATTTGACTTAATTACATACATTTGAAGTTTCTCCTTATCTCCTCACTTGGACAACTCATGTGTCTTAATAACTGTATTGTATACAGTTTGGGGGCAGTTTGTTCATCACTTTGCCTATTGAAAGTAATTTGATTGCTTCTTATTTCTAGCAATTAGGAAGAAAGCTGTTATGAAGTTGTACATATAGTTTTTTCTGTGGACATGGTTTTCAATTCATTTGGGTGAATATCTTTAAGCATGATGGCAGGGTGATATGTAAGAATATCATTAGTTTTGTTAGCAACTGACAAATTGTCTTCCAAAGTGTCTGTATCATTTTATATTGCCAGCAGTGACGAATAGGAGGTTCTGTCTCTCCACATCGTTGTTAATATCATCTATGCTTTAGATGTTAGATATTCTTATATGTGTATAGCAATGTCTAACATGGTTTTCTTAAGGAAACAATTCCTTAACATGACCGTTAAAATATGCTTGCTTTCCTTCTGTACATTTTCTTTGATGAATGTCCAAATCTGTGATCCATTTCAAATTAGGTAGGTTGTTTTCATATGCTTAACGTTTAAGTGTTTTTTATGTGTTTGACAATTTTTTTTTTTTCACTTGCAGTACCAGAGATCAAACTTGGGTCCTTGTACTTCAAAGGTAGGTGCTGTACCACATGAGCTAAACTCCCTGCCTTTTGACAACTCTTTTGTCAGGTATGTGTCTTTAAATATTTTCATTTGGTCTGTGGCTTGTCTTTTTCATTCTCTTAATGGAATCTTTCTAAATCAAAATTTTTGATTAATCGGGTCCAACTTGTAAACTTGTTCTTTCTCAGATTGTGCTTTTGGTGTTGTATTTTTAAAAGTCATTGCCAAAGTAAAGGACACCCAGATGTACTTCTGTCATCTTCTGTGGTTTCTTTTTTTGCATTGAGATCTGTGTTCCATTTTATGTTGATTTCTATAAAAGAAATAAGATCAGGAGTTTAAATATTTACTATTACATGTAGATTTCCAGTAATTCCAGAACCATTTATTGAAATCATTATTTTTCTTCCTGACTTGCCTTTTCTCTTTTTTCAAAATCAGTTGACTA
>PVIR01035569.1:0-16359 GCA_004026965.1 Petromus typicus | reverse complement strand
AGAAAATAAAGTTTCTGGAAGGTTCTACTTTCTATAGACCGCATAACTGAGATTTTTGTCTAAAATTCTGCTGTACCACTAGATCCTTAGATTTGAAGTTCATTGTAAGGATAAGGACATTTTGAGGGTTTTGTTTTGCTTTGTTTTTTGAGACAAGGTCTTGCTTTGAAGTTCAGGTTGGCCCTGAACTCACCATGTAGCCCAGGCGAGCCTACCACACCTGGCACTGTTATATATAGTTACTGGGGGTCAAACCAGGGTCCTTGCACTTGCGAAGCAGGTGCCAAAAACACCGAGGATTTTGAGTTTTATGAAATATCTTTCTATTTTAAATTATTAAGAAAACACAGAAGAATAGAAAACTCTAGAGGCCAATATTACAAGCTATTGGCCAAATTCTGCACTCGGAGCAATAATGTGAGGTCTCTGGTTTATAGATTTAACAATATTTTTATAGTAATAAACTAGGAATCCTGGGAAATTGATACTAGATAAAAACTGAAAGGCACGCTTTTTATGGAATAATTAAATGAAACCTATTTTATTAGAGAGAGTCTCTATTAGTACAAGATGAATACAGGAGAATTCTAATGCCAATTACTCATCACATGAAACAAAGGTTTTAAAAACCTCCATTTCATTCAGTGTCAGGGAAATGCAAATTAAATTCGTGTGATGTCACTGCATTCACTTTATAACTTCCCAGTCATAAGATGGTCATTAATATAAAGATTTTTTGTTGTAATTTTAGTGCTGTTTCTTACATTAAGTGATTCATTCACAACTGGGCTTCAACTAGTATTTCTTGAAAAAGAATCATTCTGTATAATTTCATAGTCATTTTAACTGTAAAATAATTCTTTGAATTCATCATAAATACATGTATTAGTCACTGAATGTTATATTAAAGTACACTGAAGCAAACTTAAAGGTTTTATTTAATTTATACGGCATAACTTTCTCATACTGCTAAGGAAAATGTGCCGACCAGTGTGCTGTTTTGTGACCTGTCATAGATCATCTGATAAGTACTTTCTGCAGTTGCCACAAAGATGTTCTCTGAGCAGTGGCTGAGACTCCATGACCTTCAGCACTATCACCTGGGACTAAGGTGATGATTTCTTCCGAAGCCTCAGGAGTGAGCACTGCAAGATCCCACAGCATTTGGATAACTAGCAATAGTATTTGGTGCATAAAAATGTAACAAACATTAGCTCATATTTTTTTCAGGCTCCACCTTAGTACCAAGTTTTTTATAAATAAGAAAATACTAAAAGAAAAAAAAAAAAAGACAGTCTTTGAAACACCAGCAAAGCTCTAAGACTGTATTGGTCCTGTTCTGATACACATAAGATAAATTTTGTACCTTTCTAAAAGTCACTTGAAGAATTTCCTTTTTTAATTCAATTTTTTATTGGTACATTGTATATACACACCATCATCGCATTCAGCATTGGGAGTTTGTACCAGTATATAACATTACTTGATTTTTATTTTTTCCCCTTCCTCCACTCACCCTGAAACCCCCCACATCCTATACACATAAGCTTTGTTTCCTTTTTATTTTATTATTATCACATTCTTTTTCCCCTGTTATTTACCTTTACACCCTATTTTCTTCCAAATATTTTCTATTTCACAATATCTACTATATATACTAGAACTCATTTTAAAAAATATTTTCAAAAGAATGACTTGAGAGATGAAGGCTTCAGTAGTAATTGTGCTTGTCTTTTACAATAGAGATTTATGGGCCGGGGATTTAGTTCAGTGGTTCTGACACTGGCCTTGAAAGTGCAACATCCCTAGTTTGATCCCTGATAACCACATACCACAGTGCCAGGCATGGTAATCCCAGCACTCGGGAGGCAGAGGTAGGAGGATTGCTGTGATGTGAGTTTGAGGCTGAGCTCAGGACCCTCCTGAACTACAAAGCAAGACCCTGTCTCAAACACACACACACACACACACACACACACAGAGAGAGATAGGGTTTCTTGTTGTTTTTTAAAATTTCATATTTCATGTTGTCTTAAACATTTCAAAAAAAATCTGACAAATATTTCCCATATCCCTATACTTGTCACCTATGCTTACCAGTAAATATTGTTCACTTCCTTATTTATAAGTTGCTGGAATACTAAAAAATATGCAACTTTAATACTTATAATATTTTACATACTTTGAAGGATAGATGTTTAATTTTAATTTTAGTATAATGAACATGGTAAAGCCAGTGAAGTAGGCCAGTCACACTTAAGGAGCAAATACACTAAAACATCACAGAAATAAAATTAATTCTGCACTATGCAGTGACATATTTATTGAAATGATTATATTCTATATTCTATTACTAGATTAAATATTACTAGACAGACACATTTCAATCAATGCTCTTCTCCAATCCTTTTTCACTGAAAAAAATTTCCTATATAAAAAGTTGTTTTGAACTATATTAACTTATATCAACAGACATCTTCATTTATTTTTTATTATCTCCTTTTTGCATTTTGACTAAGGTCATTCTATAACAAATATGCCTATTATAATTTAATTTACTAGATTCAAAAAGTTAGTTATTTTCAAGGTGATAATATACTTACAATAATAAATTGAATATTTTGCTTTATGTTTTTGCTAATGAAAGCTTCACAGTTTAATTCTGCTCCTGAGCATAAAACATCCCACTGCCATTATTTTATTATCATAAGAGAACACAAAATCTGAAAATTGAAGTAATACTAAATTCTGTTAAAGCCTCAGGTAATTAATTATAAAGTTGTTCCCAATGGTTTAATAACAAATCAGAGGTATTATGCAAAATGTCCTCTGGACATACTAAAATTTTTTAGAAAAAAATATGCAAAGTCTTTTTTAAAAAATAGAAAAATAGAGCTGGGGATTTAGCTCAGTGGTTCTGGCATCTGCCTGGCAAGCACAAGGTCCAAAGTTTGATCCCCAGTAACCACTGTGGTGATTCACGCCCACCAGCAATCAGTACCACATACTACATGCTGGGCATGGTAGCTCACGCTTGTAATTCCAGCACTCAAGAGGCAGAGGCTGAAAGACCGCCAAGTTTGAGGCTGAATTCAGGACCAGCCTGAACTACAAAGAAAGACCCTGTCTCAAAAAACTAAAAAAAAAGTTCTTTTAAAAACCTATCTCATTCAGCTACCACACAGTGGGTGTCTATCCTAAAAATTGAAACCAGGATGCTAAAGAGGTTCTGGACTTTCATGTTTGTGTTATTGTTATTTAAAATAGGGAGAAAGTGTTCATTAAAGGATGAATGAATTTTTAAAATGCTTTAGATAGACACAATAGAATGACATATAGGTTTAAAATACCCAGAAAAGTGTACCATTTACAACAACTTGTCTGGACCTAGAAGGTACAATGTTAAGTGACACAGAGATATGGAGTTACCATAAAGTATAATGTCACTGCTGTGTGGAATGTACAAAAGTTGAATTTGTACTACATAGTAGAAGAGCAGTTACCGATGCTGGGAGAAACATGTGTTTTCAGTGAGACAGTGAAAACTTTCATCAGGAAGAATGATTCTAGTGTTCTACTGCACTGTAGGGTGATGATGATTAATAATAATGAATATTTCAAAATAGCCAGAGAGACTTAAATGTCCTCAGCACAAAGAAATCACCCATGCTTGAAGTGATGACAGGATATTCTGATCCAATAATCTTAATATCATGATTGCAGAATGTATATATGTATTGCAAGAGTTTTCACCGTGAACTTGTAGCACCATTATTTCACAATTGAAAATAAAATTTTAAAAATAATCATAAAAGTTATGGAATACTTGGATAAAGATAGCACAACATCTTAATTTGTACATTAGGACATTGTATTCAATTACTAAATAATATACTCTCTTTAAAGGGATTAATTTTCATTTACCTAATGTGAGTATGATCAGGTTGTAAAAGTTTATCTTAAAGGAGAGATGTAATACAACCTGTATTTTCTGACCTCACTACAAATAAGCTAGAAACCAATAATGAAATTGAGAAATAAAAATATCTCATTACAAAGAGAATTGGAAATAAAGTAGTAAATTTTTGAAGTCATAAAATAACAAATAAATAAAACAAATAAAACAGATAGGAAATGTTTTGAACTCAGAATAATATGACATGAATACTTGGGTATAATACATTAATATTCCATTTTGAGAATAGACTACAAAATCTATTTCATGAAACCAAAGCACTGCAGATTATCTTTCTTTATCCAAAGAGCATTTTATACAAATGGCTGTAATGGTGAGGGAAAGAGACAAGAGAAAAGATTATTTATTACACTTGTAAATACATTTAATCAATTCATTTGAGAGACTAGTCAGTTTTACTTTATTTTCTATCCAGACATTGGCCATGATATCATTGATGAGACTGATAGTTGATAGAAACACATGTGTTTTCTTTATTTAATGCACACGGTGCTATAGAGAACTGGATTACAGCTTTCTGCAAATGCTGTGAGTGCTACCACTTTTCTATCAAACATGACACATTGTGTTTCCTGACCTTTGTCTTTTCTAATTGAGAAATCATTGGTCCTGAAAGACATCAATCAGATGTAATCTGCTGATCCTGCCAAGGCTTAGTTTGTAACGCTGTTTAGATACAAGGCCCTGGGAGAACGCAACAACTATTATGACTTAATGAACTACCTGTATTTTCATTCTGGAAAACTAGCACTGAAAATGATAGCTATCATCTCCTCTCATCCTGTATTCTTATACTGCTAGTATCATGATTATCATATTATTCTAATTATTTTCACTGAACCTTTCATAATTGTGGAGTTTTCTAAGTATGTTTAGAGTGATGTAACATATACTGTTACGCCACATGGTTGAATTTCCTCCAATCAGCTTCATTCTCATTGGTCTTTCTTATTTACCCCAGAAATCCAAAAGTATTGCCATAGCAACAAAAGAATATCAATTTATAAAACTCAAGTTTTGGACTTAATCCTATCTAAAAATCAAATCGTATTTGATTCAACCAGTGTGTTCTAAAACTTAGTAGAAGATGTTACCCTGAGAAACTGTGACTCTGTTATCTGATTAACTGTACAAAAGACCTACAGCTAAAGATTAACATTTTTATTTGTTGAGATTAATCATATTGAATTTCATAAAGTGACTTGCCATGATTATTGAGTAGAAACCCAATTCCAAATCAGTAGATGTTAAATCCTATATGTCTACTTTCATTGTTTCAAACGAGGTTCTTGTAAGTTCAGACAGAAAAGTAAGAGAATAAGATTCTCCATTTCAAAGTAAATTATGAGAAGTACAAATCTGAATGTCATATTTTGCTCTAGCTTTTCCAGATTTCTTCCTCCCCTGTGGGAACAGTATGACATTATTTCATAGACATGATGTAGACTTCCAAGGCAGAATCTACTTTAGTAATAAAAATGACATGAACACAAAATGTTTCCCCAATATATGGACATTGTAAACACATCTATATACAAAACAGACTTGCCATTCAGTTCTATTCTATCACAAGAATAGAAAACTGAAAGATTTGTATTATGTTCAATGCTGTATAGATAGTAATCATTTCTTTAAACTGTTATGCATATTAGAAAGTAGAATTTTAAACTAAATTTACCCAGACTTAGGTAATATATTTTTATGATCCATTTCCTGATAATCACCGTAGCATTCTTCTTTTTTTGTTTGTTTGTTTTTTGTTTTTTGTTTTCCGGTACTGCAAGATGAACCCAGGGGTTTCGTGCTGAGCTACAACCCAGGCTTTTTATTCATTTATTTGTTTTTATTTTGAGGCAAGCTCACATTAAGTCCCTAAATTGTCTAAGCTGGACTTGAACTTGTGATTCTCTTGCCTCAGCTTCCTATTGTGGTGGGATTACAGCTGTGTGTCACTGCATCTGGTTTATCCATGGAGCTTTTTGATCATGAAATTAAAAAATACAACTTGAAGTTATGAGAACTTTTTATTGTGCTTGCTCTTCCATATCCTTCTTTGAGAATGGTTCCAGATGGGACAAAACATTTAGTAACCTTTGAATCAGTACCATGCTACAGCTATAAACTGAAGCAAAGTTCAAGACCTAAAGGGAAACATTCACTTGCAATAATCAGCTCGTCTCACTCATGGCATTTCCAAAGATAAACACCCTTACCATGGGGAAAAATGCTAAACATTGGCAGAAGTATTTGTCAAGTGACTTTACTCAGGGTTTGTTTTACCAAGACTTATGATGTCAGCTATTCATTTCTCAAAGTGAAAGTAACTCTAAAATGTCTCCACTGCTCTTGGGAACAGGATAAACTTAGAAAGATTGTGGGCAGATTTACTTTAGAAAATACAGATGTTCCACTGCTCTCGTCAGATGGTATCAATGATTCCTCAATACCTGAAACTCCCTGTCACCACAACTCTCCTTCACAATACTCACTTGTACTCAAGTCTTGAAAAGGAAATAAAGCCAGGAGAAAAGCAGGCTTGCCCAGCTTTCTTTAATTTCTAAGATAGGACTAAGTCCCACCAAACAAAAAACTTCAGAGAGCGAAGTTGCAGTAGGGAAATCTTGCGACTAATTAGAAGGCTGAGCCAATGGCCACACAAGTTATGCATCACTGCCTTATGTTTGTGGGGGGATGGTTACATACAATGACACATCTTAGTAGTTAAAAGTGACTGAAAAGAAAATGAAGATGTAAATGAGTTCTAGAATATATAATAGATATTGTGAAATTGAAAATATTTAAAATAAAATGGGGTGTAGGGGTAATGAGTGGGGAAAATGCGATGGTGATAAGAAAAAGGAAGCAAAGCTTATGTGTATGGAGGCGGGAGGTTGGAGGCTGGGTAGGGGAGTGGGAAAAAATGAGAGGTTGTGTCACATATTGGTACAAATTCTCAGTGTTGAATGCAATTATCATGTGTATATATATAAAGTACCAATAAAGATTTGAATTTTTGAAAAAGTGACTGAAAAGTACCTCCCTGGTTTAGCTCTTCCAATAAAATGAGTAGCTTCCAGAAAAGATTCTGCCAAAGGGCCCAGGTACTTTTTCACTGACACAGTGAAACTAGACCACACCAATGAAACAATAGTTTCTGAAACATCAGACAATAGAAGACAATGATGCCCAAGAAAAAATAAATGATGTTGAAAAAGTCATAATCTTAAAACAAGAAGAGAGATTGTGCATATACTTCCAAAAACACCAGGAAAACTTTGACTTCTTTCAAACAGTAAGGCACCATCTGTGATTAATGCTGAGGACAGAGCCAGGGTGGTTTTCCTTCATAAGGCAGAGGCAGTCAACTATAAGCATGGAAGGCATTACTCTATCCTCTGTGTCAAAAATAACACACAGAGAACATTACTCCCTTCCCCATTAGCAGGCAGGCCCTGTCCCTGTGACAGTGCTGGGGTCCTGTAAGTCTCATGGGGAGACAGATGACTCCATTCTGACCAGCAGAACAGGACCTGGTTATCTTTTAGCCCTTCTGCAAAAGATAATTTGCAAGTGTGAAAGGGACAAAGAGAAGGGAAGATGCCAGAGAGAAGGAAAAGAGAGGCACACGAAAAGAGCTGAGATGTAGTGTGTCCAGGTACCAACTAACTCCCCAGGAGGAATGAAATCATGACATACTCTAAACATGGACCAATGCAAACTAAAATTAAAAAGAGAATTAGCTTAGCTTACAGTCCATCTGCCCCATCTTCCCAGAGATCTGATTACTGGCATGTAACACTGTGCCCAGTTCCTAATGTCCAATTCTGTGAGGAAGACATTGGCACACTTCTGTGTCAACATAATATATAGGTCAATAAATTTACAAGGAACCAGGAAAATTCTAAGTTCTGATGAATAAAGCAATATCTCACACACACACACACATACACACACACACACACACACACACACACACACACACACACACACACTGCAAGTGTGAGGTGAAGGCTGCTAATTAATTTGCTTAATAAACATCACATCATGTTGGGAGCCATTTCCTACAGTGCCATGGTTGTCTTCTCCTTTCCCTGTCAACAGGACTACAAGTCTGCTCTGGGTGGGTGCAGCTCTGATAATTCAGGTAGTCAGCACCATGGCAGAAGCTGCCCAGTGCCCATGGATGACCTACAGTCTTTTTAGATTGATGCCCTTGGATGCGTGTGAGGGAGACAGGGAGTTAAACTGGTTCCTAGATCGGACCCATTACTATCCACCTCCCTCAAAACAACTGCTGCTTTCTGTAGAAAAACAACTTAAAGCAGTCTCTGTACTGTGACCTTAAAAACAGACATACACAGAGATAGCGACCTGTTCTTTTAACTTTAAAGTAGACAAGTCAAGAAAACAGCTATTCCTTAAGTAGATAATAGAAAGCTAGGAATAACTTAAAATAAATGATTAAAAAATGATGTATTGACTATTATATGTAACCACATTTATTCTGTCTTTTTTTTTACTTTTGTACACCTTAGTGAAACTAACCAATACATAAACACTGCCTAAAAGATGTATAAAAAGAGACTGAGAAATAAATGTGGCATTCATTCAATATTGACTAAAGACTCCTCCCAATCCCTAACTTTTCCATCTCATGTCTTTCTTATCTCTCAATCCTCACCCCCTTGGCCTTGCGACTCCATTGTTTTGCCAGACAGGTCCCGGCAACATCAGATGTCTTAAGCATATACAAGGCTTACTTGTCCAAGATACATTAATAAAGCTGAGGCAGATGGAATTCAGCTATATATCAGTAAAGGTGGAATCAACAACAAGGAGCTACACAGAAATATGGATGAGGAGGAATTCGCATGAGCAATGTTGAACTGTAACAGGAAATTGTGGTAATGAGCCTTTCGCTGGTAGGAAGTGAGCCAACTGTAGCAATATGGGAACAGCTGAGGCAGGTGTAGCTGGTACTCCTGGAACAAGGACGGCGTCCCCAAAGAGGAGTCCCAGTACCCGTGCCCAGTGAGGGGGTGGCAGTCAGGCCTGCCGTGTGGTGGAACTGATGGCAGAAAACATCTGTATGCTAGCCAGGGCTCTGGGTAAGAGACCAGGGGGTGGAAGGACCTGACCTGGAGCTACCACTACCCCCATCAAGTGGGCAGCAGAACTTCCTAATGTTTAAAATTAATGTCTATTATCAAGTGTTTGCGGTATAACGTTTATAGCCCTTAAAGAGGAAAGTCCCTATCCCAGTCCCAAGAAGACTGAAATAGAATGTCCCCAGCTTTCTAGAAACACTTCCAGCCCTGCGTGTCTGGCTGCTATTCAAAGGCACCAAGCACTTGAGAAACCACACTGGCTCAGGAGCTGGGAGTTCAGAGAACCTATGCTCTGTGTGCTGCGGGTGGCAGGGGCTGGCACTGGGGAGGATGAGTCTTGAGGATGGATTCCAGGTGATGAACACACTGGGATCTAGAAGCAAAACTGTTTTCCGGGAGGTGGTGTCTCTGTAGTGCTTTTTATAGACAGATCTTATATTCTGCTCATCTGCAAGGAAAACCTACTCACAAAGCTGACAGCAGTGGTGACAAAGCAATTGAAGGTTGTAATTAGAGCTGAGAATCAATAGATCTCTAACTAGTCTACTGTACACACGTTGGGTTTTGTTTGTTTGTTTGTTTGTTTGTTTAGTTTTTTATTGTTTGTTTGTTTTTGTTTTTTTTTTAGATAGGGTCTCGCTTTGTAGTTCAGGCTGGTCCTGAACTCAGCGTCAAAATCAGCCATCCTCCTGCCTCTGCCTCCCGAGTGCTGGGATTATGGGTGTGAGCCACCATGCCTGGCATTGTGGTGTGTTGTTCTGATTGCTGGTGGGCATGAGTCTCCTTGCCTGGCATTGTTGTATGTGGTTACGAGTAATCAAACCGGGGACCTTGTGATTGCAAGGCAAGCACAGGAACCACTGAGCTGAATCCTCGGCCTCACACATACTTTTCTAGTAGCGATTAGAGCCTGCACTGACAGTGATGTGCTGGAACATGAATCCATGTGATATTTTAACAGTTTCAAAGGCCAAAGTGAAGTAACACTGTGGCCAAACCCCTGTCAGAGTTGCTTCATCTACAGTGGTGGCTGATGGTTGAATATGAAGCTCAGGAAGGAAGACATTCAACCCAGAGAACATCATGCAGGTGGAAACACTTACAAATGCAGCACTTGTGTTGTGTTCCCAAAGAATAAAGAGAATGAGAAGTTCACTTTATCTCGAGTAAAAATCAAGTGCAATCCATATATCTGACCAACAGCCTTTCCTGCTTACATCTTTCAGTTAACTATTTCAAATAAGGCTGGATCAATTATTCTTGTTAATTCTGCTTTCACTGTCTATATGTCCTATGCAGAATCATAAATAAATATTGATCCTATGTAGCAGAGCTCAGGTCTCACAGTCATACTACCAATGTTTCATTTAAGTTTTCTGTATCTTACTAAGATATGGTAGCTTATACTGACACCCACCTGTAACCCTGGCATGCTGGGTGGCTGAATGAAGCAGGGGGATTGCTAGTTGGAGCCCAGCTTGAGAACTTTTAAAGATTTTAATGAAACACTGTAATAAAAATAAAAATACCAAAAGGAGTGGGCATAGAGATCATTGTCTCTGGGTTCAATTCCTATTGTTGCAGAAAGAATTAGAACAACTGAATGACATATACTTTATCAACTGATTTTTGGCCTAAGGTGAGGGAACTGCAGGAGAAAGAGGAAGTATAGAGGACAGACAGACATGTGGGGGACAGAGAGAAGACAGACCCAGGTGCTCCTCGGAGACGTTTTGCAGAGGTGCTTGATGCCTGGGTGTGGAGAGATGGAGACAGTGCTTCAGAGCTGTGCTGCCCACAGGGACCTGCTTGCTGGCCCCAGAGCAGGAGGCGTTGAGGGCTTTGGGGCACTGGTAAGGGAATGCACAGCAAGCCTGGGGGACTCAAACCCAGCTCCTCACTCCAAGATATTGGGTATAAGTTCTGAGCTCCACAGAGCACAATCAGAGAAGTGATGAAGGAGAAGTTACATAAGCCTGAGGGGTTGGAAGCGAGGATCATCATTGCCTTTGGAGGTTAGCAATACAAGGAGCAGATTAAGGGCTGGGACAGCTCCTTCTCTTCCTATGAGAAATTCGGAGTGTGATATAGTTACTTTGTGGACTCTAACAAAAAGAGGCTTATTCTCTGGGTGACTTTCTAAAGTCAGTCTCCGTGGTCAGATGCTCCTTGAGTTACCATGGTATCACATTCCCATAGGCCCACCCTAAACTGAAAATACCATAAATTAAAAATGTATTTAAGGGCTGGGGATTTAGCTCAGTAGTTCTGGCACCTGTCTTGTGAGCGAAAAGGCCCTTTAGATCCCCCAGTTAACCATACACAATACTGGGTGTGGAGACTAACACCCAGCAGCAATCAGTACCACATACCACAGTGCCAGGCATGGTGGCTTACACCTGTAATCCCAGCACTTGGGAGGCAGAGGTAGGAGGATTGCTGTGATGTGAGTTTGAGGCTGAGCTCAGGGCCAGCCTGAACTACAAAGCAAGAATTTATCTCAAAAACAAACAAAAAAATGTATTTAATATTTTTATCCTAGTAAACTTCAGAGCTCAGCATAGCCTACCTTAAGCACCCTGAGAATATCTGTGTTAGCATGCAGTATGGCAAAACTGCCTAACGTGTAACCTATCATATAAAATAATGTGATATAATATAATATAATTGATATAATATAAAATATAATATAGCATCTATCATGTACTCTATTGAAGATATATATCCATAACAATGCTGGCAACCAATAGAGAATTGGCTGTTTTTTTCTCCTGGCAATTTCTTGGCTTCCTGGAGTTGGGGCTCAATGCTGCAGGCTGCTGCTGTTCAGAACTAAATATTATGTTGCCTGCAACGGGCTTAGGAAAAGCTCGCAACTCCAGCATGGTTTCTACTGAGTGCACATTATTTTTTGTACCATAATGAAATTGAAAACATTAAGTTTGAGATAATCTGTGCATTCTATAGAGAAAGACATACTCATAAATGCACACATTTGTATTCACACATGCATATGTATGTATGACAGCATACGTTGCTGCTATACCTCTTTTTAATGCAAATAAAATGTTTCTCCTTACAATTCCAAACTGGGAATATAGCGAGGAATATTCAAGGTGCGTAGAGTATAAGAAATAATTGGGCCGGGGGATTTGGCTCAGTGGTTCTGGTGCCTGTCTTGCAAGTGCAAGGACCCGGGTTCAATCTGGTTAACCACATACAATACTGGGTGTAGAGACTCACGCCCAGCAGCAATCAGTACCACATACCACAATGCTGGCTGTAGTGGCTCACACCTGTAATCCCAGCAGTAGGGAGGCAGAGGCAGTAGGATTGCTGTGATGTGAGTTGGAGGCTGAGTTCAGGGCCAGCCTAAACCACAGAGCGAGACCCTGTCTCAAAAAACATAAAAAAAAAAAAAAAAGAAATATGAAGGAGGGTATTCATTGTATAATGACTTAATTTAAATAGATTGAATGTTAATAAAAGTATCAAATCTAAGAGGTTATTGTCATCAGCAACTCACAGAGGCACATAAGTCCATATATTACAATCTGTTATGGAGTAAAATATCCTCTTCTAAAAATGAATATGGAGGGGCCGGGGAGTTAGCTCAGTGGTTCCAGCGCCTGTCTTGCAAGCACAAGGGCCCGGGTTCGATTCCCCGGTAACCACATAACAATACTGGGTGTGGAGACCCACACCCAGCAGCAACCAGTATCACATACCACAGTGCCGGGCGTGGTGGCTCACGCCTGTAACCCCAGCACTCGGGAGGCAGAGGCAGGAGGATTGTGATGTGAGTTTGAGGCTGAGCTCAGGGCCAGCATGAACCACAAAGTGAGACCCTGTCTCAAAAAAACCTAAAAAAACCTAAAAAAAAAAATGAATATGGATTAGAGGATTATGATATAATAAAACTTGGAACAATAAACCTATCAGCAGTAAATTGGGCATCTTTGGCATTGCCAACTGTGGCATGAACTTTGAAAGCACTTTAAGCAGCATCGATATTGTTAAATGGTTCAATAGTGTGCCTAAAATCTAAAGTCTTGCAGAAATTTTTCTATATAATTACATTTCATAGTTATTTCTGAAGGAAAAAAAGGACCATGGATATGAACACTTTTGCTGTAAAAAGTTTCAGTTTAAAGGCCAAGCACAGTATTATACGCATTCCTTTAGTGTAGATTTTCAATAGAAATACACAAAATTAGATAAATGATAAAGAAGTGCTGTAGATATAAGTGGCAGTATACCTCTAATCGTAGTAAAATTTGGTAACATTGAAACATACAAGGTAAGAATTTATTATAATATCTCTACTGCTCCTTCTCCTACTTTCCTTTCTCATCTACTATATTATTCAGGTTAATCTAGAGGGATAGAATCAATAGAAAGTTCATGAAGAGACAGAGACATAAGGGGCTTTAGCAGCTGGCCTACGGGGCCAGAGGAAGGAGAGTCCACAGTGGTCAGGGGCTCAGTATAGAGCTGTGGCATCTGGGAGCTGCTCAGCCCACAAAGCTTGAAGCTGCAGAACAAGAGAGATCAAGGAAGCAGCACCGTCCAAGAAAGATTCAGGGGCATCACGTGGGGAAAATGCTCTGGAGGATGACAAACCTGGAGACCTACAGAACCACGTCTATAGGGGCAGCAGCCAAAGACGGAGCTGCCCAGGAAGACCGGAGCTCTTTGGCAATAAACATACCTCCTGTTCTTTCCCTTGTAATTCCATCCACGCTACATGCCTATTGGTCAGTGTTCCTCTTTTTTTTTTTTTTTTTTGAGACAGGGTCTCACTTTGTACTTCAGGCTGGCCCTGAGCTCAGCCTTGAACTCAGCAATCCTGCTACCTCCACCTCTGGAGTGCTGGGATGACAAGCATGAGCCACCATACCTGGCACTGGGGTATGTGGTACTACTGATTGCTGTTGGGCATGACTCACCATGCTGGCACTGTGGCATGTGGTTACCAGAGATTGAACTCAGGACCTTATTATTGCAAGGCTCATGCTAAACCGCAGAGCTAAATCCCAGCCCTGGTCAGTGCTACTGCTATCTGGAGTGAATCTTCCCCCTGCAGCATACTGGAGTCCACATCAGACACTCACAGACATGCTCATACTGTGCTTCACAATCTACACATTTTTATTCCATTAAAGTCGGCACACCATGATTCATGGTCATGTGCATTACACCATTTGGGAAAAAAATCAAAATTATTTAAAAATGAAATAAAAATGAGAATCAAATTTCATCAAATTAGCTAAATAACATTCTTTTTTAAAAAGGGCTATGGGAAAAAAAGAGAATTAAGTTGTGTCTCATACTGGTACAAATCCCCATTATGGAGTGCAATCATGATGTGTATATTTAATGTACCAATAAAGATAAAAAAAATTAATAATTTATAATCTTTATTGGTACATTACATATACGCATCATGATTGCACTCCATAATGGGGATTTGTAACAGTATGAGACACAACTTAATTCTCATTTTTTCCCATAGCCCTACCCACCCGACCACGCCCCCACATACATAAAATTTGTTTCCTTACTTTTTTGTTACAATCTGATCATTTTCCCCCCTTCTCCCTATTTTACATTGAGCAATTTCTATTTCACAATATATAACATACAATGCTAGGACTCATTCACATCTGCATTTTCTCATACCAGAGAAAAGCTGTGATATGTAACTATCTGTGACCTATTTATTTCACTTATGAGGATATTCTCAATGTATGTCCATTTAAGTATAAATGATTCAAACTTATCATTTTTTATGGCAGAGTAATACTCCATTCTGTAGAAGAACCACAGCTTTTTTAGCAAGTCTCCAGTTGATGGACATTTGGGTTGTTTCCAAGATGTAGCAATCACAAATTGGACTGCTATAAACATGGGTTCACATATGTTACTGTGATATGAGTCTTTTAATTCGTCTGTGTATATACCTAGCAGGGCAATGGCCGGGTCAAATGGGACCGTCAATCCTACCTTTTTGAGGAATCTCCAACTGATCTCCACAGGGGTTGTATGAGTCTACAATCCCATCAACAATGGAGAAGGGTTCCTTCTTCTCCGCAGCCTCGCCAACATTTGTCGTTGGCTGATTCTGAAATGGCAGCCACTCTATGTGGAATGAGATGAAATCTCAATGTTGTTTTCATCTGCATCTCTCGAATGACTAATGATGTTGAGCATTTCTTCATATGCTTCTTAGCTGCTCTTACTTCTTCCTCTGAAAAATATCTGTTCATTTCATATGCCCATTTTTGAATTGGGTCATTAAATTTGGATGGGCTGATTTTTTTTAGCTCTTTATATATTCTAGATAGTAGCCCTTTGTCTGAGGAACATCTGGTAAAGATATTTCCCACATTGTTGGTTGCCTTTTTGCTCTGTTGGTGGTTTCCTTTGCTGTGCAGAAGCTTTTTAAAAGAATGAGGTCCCATTTGTTGATTTCCTCAGCCAATTCCTGTGCTATAGAAGTTTTGTTCATGAAGTCTTTCCCTAAGCCAATGTCTTCAAGAGTTTTACCTAACCTGTTTTGCAGAACGTTTAGAGTGTCTGTTTTAATATTTAGGTCTCTTATGCACTTTGATTTTAGCTTGGTACATGGTGAAAGAGTTATATCTAGTTTTAGCCTTTGGCAAGTTAAAGCCCAGTTTTTCCAGCACCATTTGTTAAAGAGGCTATCTTTCCTCCATTGAGGAGAAAGATGTTTGTCTCCTTTGTCAAAGATGAGGTGGCTCAGTGTATCTGGAGTAGTTTCTGGATCTTCTAGTCTACTCCATTGATCCTCGGGTGTGTTACTTTGCCCGTACCACGCAGTTTTTATCACAGTGGCTTTATAGTATAGTTTCAGGTTCGGAGTTGTGATACCCCCCACCATGTCCCTGTTGCTTAGAATTGCTTTTGCTATTCTAGGTCTTTTGTGGTTCCAGATGAAAGTTTGAATTTTTTTCTCTAGATCTGTGAAATATGCTGCTGGGATTTGAATCGGGATTGCGTTGAATGTGTAGAGTAGTTTTGGGAGTATAGCCATTTTGACAATATTGGTTCTTCCTACCCAGGAGCAAGGTATGTCTTTCCATTTTTGGATATCATCTTCTATTTCCTTTTTCAGAGTGCTATAGTTTTCAGCGTAGAGGTCTTTCACCTCCTTTGTTAGATTGATTCCTAAGTATTTTATTTTTTGGGATGCTATTGTGAAAGGGACTGACTCTCCAATTTCTATCTCAGTGGGTCTACTGTTTGTGTATA
>PVIR01035568.1:0-16383 GCA_004026965.1 Petromus typicus | reverse complement strand
CCTAGCTTTGAATTCACCATCACAAAATCCTTCTGCTGGCACATTTAAACATTTACTACAAAGGGTTAGATGAATTAAAATGTCTACCTATTTTCTTTATTAGAACACTTAGCCACAATGTGGGGTTTTTTAGGGAAGAGAGTTTTTTACTTAGTTCTACAGATTTTCTTGCACACACTGAAATGTGGGATACCCTTCCCCACACTGCAGGCAACATCACAGGCCAGGCTTAGCGACTCTGGCTGCCCTGTCTCCTGAGGTGCGTTTCCTCATGTGGCCCCGGGTCACGACTCTGAGTTTCAGCACTTGCGACTCCCGCCATGCAGGAACACTAACTCTGAGTGCTTCGGTGTCCATCTGTGGGTCACGATGGCCCTTTGCTTTGTCAACTGTGCCGGCGTGACTCGTAGCCCGGCGTCCCACACAAAGGGCACCTGGGAAGTCCTTGGGAGCTCGGTGAATGAACAAAGTGAGGCAGATAGAAAATCATAACCATAAAGGAGGGAAATGCCATGTGGCTGGGAGGCTCAAGGCAGCCTTGATGATAAAGGTAGTGGACCCTCTGGCCTCGAAGCTCTGTGACAAAGCGGGACTTCCACTTAGCCATCTCGGAACAGCATGCTGAAGAGAATGGCAGGAGCAAAAGCAAAGGGACAGAAAAGTTCTAGATAAGTCTAGAAAACTTCAAATCATACAGTTTTCCATGGAGCTAAGACTTGAGAATTTTATATAGTGAAACCAAAGAAATGCTACTTTATCAAATCTTGAATATCAGGTTACACACTTTATACTGAATTTATAAAGCAGGAAGGAACCATTGATAGCTTTGGAGATGGTAGTGAGTGGCAGGACGGAGTCCTTTCTAGGATCTTCAAGTAAAAAGCTGGGTGAGTTACAACCAAGGGACAGCCTCAGGGCACTGGCTGAGAATCCAGATGAAAGGGCCGAGCATTCACACTAAGATATGCCGTGAGCCAGCTGAATGGTTTTCTAATGAAATACTTGATATGTGTGAAGTAATATGTGATACACCTGTAAGTGGTGGAGCGTAACCATAAAACCTCCCCCTGGCTGAGGGAAACAAGCATTGCCAGCGCTGTTGAAGCTCCTTGAGTGTCTCTCCCAGGTTCCACACCCTCCTCTGTGCCCAGAGGGAGTCACTGTGACCCTGAACCTTTTTGTTCATCTACCGCAGACTTTGTAATTTTGCTATATATAGATATACTTTTATGCAGTGGGTTTACTTTGGCTTTTTTGGATCTTTACTTATTAAAATCATGTCTATCATTCTTCAACCACTCTGAAACTTAACACTGCATTTCTAAGATTTCTATATTTTGATGCCTCCATCTACAGGCCAAACTCAGAGCGGTAATATGCCACATTTTATGCATCAATTCTCGTGTTATTATGTGTTAATCCATATTTGCATTCTTTTTGGCTATTGTTATAGTGTTTTTGGAGGAGGTTATTTCTTGCTTTGGTTTTTTTTTTTTTTTTTTTTTTTTTTTTTTTTGTGAGACAGGTCTCTTTATGAAGGTCAGGCTCACCTTTAACTTGCTGAGTAACCCAGGCCTGGCCTGGAACTCATGGAGATCTTCCTGTCCTAGCCTCTTGAGTGCTGGGATTAGACATGTACCACCATGCCTGGTTTGTGTTTCTGAAGATCATTACAGCCAGGAATATTTTTTTGCATATCTCCTGGAACTCATGAGAGTTGCTTTAGACTATATATTTAGCACTGGGAGTATTAGAATGACAGGGTAGACACCTGTTCACCTTGAACCCCATTCCATTTGTTTTCCAGCATGATTTTACCCAGTTTACCCTCCTGTGCACCAACTGTAAGTTTGTATTTCTCTCCATCCTGGCCAATCTTGATACTGATGGTTAAACATAAGTCTCCGGCAGGCTTCAAGACCTCTCCATTTCAACAAGAAGAAACAAGGGGAAGAGTTTTGTCCAAATATATTTGAGGCAAAATGTTTCTACTGCCACCTGCTCACCATGCCTCTACGCCTCAGCGGGGTTGGGTGGAAGCTGTGTACGAGCGCTCTCCAGCCACCATCTGGCTTGTGCCCTAACAGAATGAAATCACCACAAGTGCCCCTCGTCCACTTCCTTTTGTTCATTCTTATATGTGTGAATTTATTCTGGATGCTATTTTCAAATTACATGTGTCAGCGTGATGAGCTTGTAGTTTTCTGTGTTGTTCCAAGATTTATGTGGGACAGTTCAGGGGAGCAGGAGGGGCTTTTTGCTTTGTTGGCATAAACAGAAGATAATGTTGTCAGGCCTGAGGCTGTCCTCCGACGAGGGCCAACTTAGGAGAGAAAGGCTGCTGTTCTGCTCAGTCAGCTGCTCTGCCTTACCTGATGTGTATGCCATCCTCCAGCTATGTGTCCCAACGTCCTCTGTCTTAAACACACCCAAATTACCGAAACCCAGAGATGCAGCCTGCGTATAGCGTGCAGAACTCCAGGTGAGAGAGATTCATCATTTTTGCAACAGAGCAATGAATCCCACTGAGACTCTAGATTTTTTAAAATCTTTCTTATCTGAGCTGCTTCAGGCACTAGCAGAAAAGAGCACTCAGGAAAGAATAGAATTGTTTGAGAAACTGTTCAGAAGGACTCTGAAGTCACAACTCACAGCAAGCAGCCAAAGAATTGGTGATTGAGATGTACACTGTAGAAGTGCTAGGAGTTCCGGTGTCAGGTCTGAAACAAGACGCAGGGAGTGTGACCTTAAACTCGCGAATCCTCCTTTCTTCACCCCCTGCCCCCTTTCCCATCTCCCATGGCGTGAAAGCAACTTCCACTCCAGTGCAGAGAGCAGAACTTGAAACTCTGGCATCTTCCTACACCTTCCTACATGGATGGGAGGATGGGAGTGTTTCAGGACCCATCTTGGTTTTCCTGCAATTAGCAAGAACTGAGTAAATGTTTGTTCCAGGGTGTAAGTGCTGAGATATCTGTAATTAATACTTGGAGATGGTTTCTGTTGAAATGTAGTTAAATAAACACCAGGAAGCCGTGGGAGTAGGACTTGTGTGAAGGTGTCATGTCTGAAGAGCTTTAATAAGCCGAGAAGGCTGAGCTTACGTGTCTGTCCCCTCGGAGTGCGGCCCGGCAATACATGACGTGGGCGGTGGTGACATCCGTGGATGCGCGTGCTGGGATTGATTCTGCCAGATGGAAGACAGAGGTGGATTTCTGTCAGTGCTTCTATTATCATCCGTGTTTTCAGACGTTTCATTTTGATGGATTTCAGTTCTTCCTTGGTGAAAATGCTATAAAATTTCCTCTCAGTTTATGTAAAATCATTGGACAGCAGTCTTCCTATAAAACATGTCCCTTCTGTCCTCTCCATCACTCAGGGGACGTTAGAGGTGAGGCCACCCTTATAGAGATGCGCATGGTGGGTGTTCTGAGTCGGCCTCAGGCCCCACCCAGCCCTGTGCTCCAGGCCTGCCAGCTGCCTGGTTTCTGCTGTCCATGGATTTGATTTTGTTTTGATGCTGTTAGCCACACTGAAGGCCGCGGCTGACCCTGACCCGACCCTGGCTTGGCGGTCTCACCCTCTCCTTCCCTCGTGTTCCTGGGGGCTCAGAGGCACCGGTAGAAGTCAGGTGACTGAAGGAACTGAGATGCTCAGACCTCAGGCACCCAGAATCTTGTTGCAGAATAGCGGAGCTTGCTGGTAGGCCCCCCTTGGTGTGCAGCTGAACTGGGGGTACTCAGAGGACTGTGGTTTCCAAATGGAGTTTCAGCAAGTGGAGTAGCGAAGGCCCACGTTGTGAGTGTGGCTGCTACCGCCGGCTAATGTCTGACTGCCCTGCAGGGGAGGCGCCAGACTGGCCTCGTCTCCCCTCAGCACAAGCCACGGCTGATGGTCAGCTGCCCAGAACCCAGAGGCCAGACTCGCCCTGCGCTGACATGGCCCACGACCTGACTGAAGGTCTGACTGCCCTAATTCGGTTCCCCAGCTGCCTCCCTGTCTCCAAGAAATGATCAACCGGAAGCTGCCATGAGCAGTTTGGAAAGATGATTTCAGAATGCATTTACTTTACTCCCCACCGCCACCACCAGCCAGCCCACCCTCCTCTAAACTGGCTCCTGTGTGAAGCCAAAATTAAAAAGTGCCGGCATGCCAACCACTTAATATGAAAAATAAGCTCTAGAAACAAATATTTATGCTTAAAATAAATTATTTTGCTCATAAACTGGGTAACACACAGAAAATTGAGCAAATTAGATAAGTGAAAAGAAGAAAACAAAACCTACTTGCACTCTCATTATATAGGGACAAGTATTGTTAGCATTTGGCAAATAATTTTTAGAGCTTTTTCTCCACATATAAGGATTTGTGCATGTGCATGTGTCTGTTCAGTTTATTTTTGCTTTTACAAAAGTGGGGCACACCGTTTTCTATGTTGCTGCTCTTCCTGCAGTGAGTGGAAAACCTTTCTGTAACATCATTCTGATGGCTGCATCTGCGAGTGGCTGCACCACGGGTGACTGAACTTGTCACCGAAATTCAGATATTTAAGATATTTCCTGTTTTCTTTGTTGCAACTATTCGTGTGAACGGCTCTGCTGTGAACCCCTCAGCGAGAGAATCCTTGGACATCTCTCTGATTTTCCCTTTACAAAATCCCCTAAACACTAAAAGCGTTAAGGCTGGGGGGCGGGTGTTCTCTTAAAACTCCCCACGCTGCTGTGGGGAGCCTCGTCCCCAGAACCACTGTGTTAGGTAGCCCTCCCTCACCAGGGGGTGTAGGAGAGCCTTCCTGTCCCCACGCCTGGCGTTGCTCTGTGAGTCCTGGGCCAGCCTCTCACTGGAGAGAAGGGGTCGCTCTGTTCTCCGAGCACCACCATCCACCTGGACCCCTGGAAACTCTCTCTCCCTTGCCAGACTTCTAACGGACGCCAAATCTCCCCCTCTAATTAAACTTATTCTGAATCCTAAGTCCCCCAAGCCTTCCACAAAATAGGACTGGAAATCCAGGGGTTTTCTTCTTAATACCACTTACTCCTCTAAGTGAGAAAGGAAGGACTCAGAAACCAGACCTTACTAACCAAGTCCCAGCCATCCCTCGCGCGCCATTCTGCCAGTAGAGGTAGCTGTTGTACCAACCGGCTCCCGGCCTTATCTGTGAGTTCAGCCTTTAAGATAGAAAATAAATCAGTGCATGCAGTATTTTTAACAACAGTATTTATTTAAGAAAAAAAAAACTCATGATTTTGTGGTTTTAAAAACTGCTTATTTTGTGCCCTCTTCTGTTTGAATATAAAGCTCTCTGAATATTAGTAAGAGCCACTATATGAAATTTATTATTAATCATCTATTTTTAGGCATGAAGCCTTGCTGTATTATGTTTTAGCAGCAGAGACTGGAATTGAAGTGTCACAGACAAATTTAGCACACATCTGTGAGGAGAGGCCAGTAAGTAAATGTATTCTTCTCTGGGTAGAAGCTCTAAGGTTAAGGATAATGAATTGAGTTTTACAGAGACAAAGTTAGTCACTTGGCCGAAATATTCATGAATTAACTTTTTCTCCCCTTTACCTCTTAGGACCTGGCTGGGAGATACTTGGGTGTTAATTGTGTTTGGAGATACTATAATTTCTCTGTTTTCCAAATCGATGCTCCTTCATTTGGTATGTATAGAAAAGCAAGTGCTAAATTGAAGCATTGAAGGCTTTTAATCTTGAGTAGCAGGGCTACCTAACAGCTTTGGAGGAAGTGTGATATTCCTCAACAATTAGGAAAGAAAGTGAAAAATCTTCATCATTAAGGTCATGGTTGGTGGCTCCCAGCCCCCAGCAGTGTGCCTCTCTGGTCGCCTCTCCACGGCGTGCTGGGACCCACTGTTCTTTCCAGACCTGAAACATCCCCAATGGAAAGCTGTTCCAGAGTGACTTCTTGTACCAGCCAGTCCCTTGTCTTTTGCCCTAGGAGGTGGGCAGGGTGGTCCCAGTTCCCAGGCTCCTCTGCGCCTAGTGAGCTTCAGCCATTGGGAGGCTCTGGTGGATGACTTCGAGAGGGGGCAGAGGACAAACCCAAGTATTTCCCCACCTCTCTCTCTGCTTGTGCCCAGTTTCTGGCAGAGGCTGCATTTCCATAGGTCCAGGTCCCACTGGAAGCCCAGTAATCCACAGCACTCTGAGGCTCTGGGAATGTCGCAGCTGTCTTCTCACCCTCCGGCCCTCAGGATCACAGTAGTTTGTTCAGTGCTTCCAACACCTGCAACCACTTCCCATGCTGAAACCTCTCCTTGGAGCTACCTGAGCTGGATTCTGGTTTTCTGATTAGACATTGGCTGATAGCACTGTTCTCAAGCAGAAGTTTTTCCCCCACGTAAAAAAATAAAAAGTAAAAAATGCATGGCTCAGATGGAGTAGAGATACAAGAGACCAAACATAGGCAGCAGATTGCATCTGTGAGATAGAGGGCCAAAGACAACCATAGTTGAAGGGCCAAAGTCTCACCTAGCATCCAGGCTGCTGAGGCCAGCTCCCTGAGAGACAGTGTCTGGAGGTGGGGGTGTGTGGGGCAAAGCCTGGCACAGGAAGCACAAGTGTGTTTCATTCCGCAGTAGAGTAGGAAATGCTGACCCATGAGTGAATGGGCTGATCACCAAAATGCTGGTAAAATAAAGCCACTTGACATATGAATGTATTTTGTGCTATGCAGCTTATTTGAAAATGGGAGACCTTTACTACTATGGCCACCAAAACCAGTCCCAAGACCTCGAGTTGTCCGTGCAGATGTATGCCCAGGCAGCGCTGGATGGAGACTCCCAGGTAAACCGCAGCAGAGGATGGGTCTTAGGCCTGAGGACCTCACCACCTGTCCTGGTACTGCACATTGGCTGCGGCGTTCACAGTCTTTGTTGGTCACAGCAACTCCACAAGGACAAGAACCACAGTGGGGATCCTCAGCTGAGCCCCTGCTGTGTTCCTCACACTTCACTCTCAGCAAACCTACGGGCTGGAGATACTACAGCATTTGGAAAATCTAAGATACGACAAAGTGATGACAAATTCAAGGCCAGATCATCAGATTACAGGCAGAGCAGTGGTCTCTGGCTCCAGCCCGAAGGGTGTCGCTATCAGATTGCATCAAAGTAATTCACAAGAGCCTAGAAGACTGGTCATGGTGTGAAGTAGTTAGCAAGGATGATTGAGCCAGAACTTAAGACTGTTCTCAGAGACTTTTCTGGAAACTTCTTATTTGGGAATAATTTTGTATTTATAGAACAGTTGCAAAAAGAATTTAAAAGAGTTCCTTCCCTTGACTTCTTTCAGTGTTATCTCTCATAGCCACACAGAGTCCCTGACAAAGAAATCAAGGGGACTGATGCATTCTCCACACTTTAGACTTTCTTTGGATTTCACCAGCTGTCCCATGATTCCCTTTTCCCCAGTTCTGGGGCCCAGTGCAGGATCTTGTGTTACATCTGCTGTCATCTTTCTTTGTGGTGTTCTGCAGTCTAGGACAGCTCCAAGCCATTCCTTTTTTTCATGACCTTGATACTTCCAAAGATCCTGGTTGAATGCTTTGCAGAATGTGCCTGTCTTTGGGTCTGCATTCTCACAAATTGAGCGAGGTCATATATTTTGGGGCATGAATACTACAGATGCTATGTATCCCCAATGTGTCCTTGCAAGGGTACACAGTGTCCTTTCATCTTACCACTGGCCAGAGGAGTTTTAATCCCCTGGTTAAGAGTTTCCTATTGGGTTAAGGAGATTTCCATTGGATGTTATATTTGCCCTTGTCTAATTTGAAAATATCTTAAGGAAATAGTTTGCAACTATGCAAATATTGTGTTCATCCTCAAATTTTTTCATGGGAATTTCAGCCTATCTTGCCTGCAGCAGTGATTACTATAGTGCTCTAATTCGAATTCTCTACTGTCCCTATTTCCTGTCCACTTGATACAATTCTCCTCGAAGATCTCAAGGTCATGGTCAAGATGGAAGTTGAGATAGTTGTTACTCACAGATATAAGTTTCAGGTGTTATGCTTTGGCATCTGATCCTAGAGCAAAGCTGGAAACTCGTCCTTACTTCAGTCTTGTTATTATTGTTGCTGCTGCTGCTGCTGCTGCTACTACTGCCGCTAAAGGTGTAACATCAGAGCAGTTATGTACGTGGTTTAGAATCCCTCACCTCTTCCATTCATAGCCGTTTCTCCATGGTGAGTCACTAAATCTGAGCTTCCACTTTCTCATCTGTCAATTGGGGTAAAGTTAACACCTGGATGATCAGATGTGAGGGTTTAATGAGGTGCTTGGTGTAAAGATCTGAACCCAACGCCAAGTTCGCTCCGTGAACATGATCTGTTCTGTTACTATTTCTTCTTCAGTGAAGGAGTTGCTATGGGAGAGATTTACTGAGAAACAAATTCCCTTAGAAGATATCCTCTGTCATTTAACATTAGGCCTGATGATTTGATTTTCAATTTTGCTTGTTATATTTTAGGAAGATAATGTGACTAACACAATACAGGATAATGTGAAAAGAAATCAGAAGAATTCACCGGCAGAGGCTTGTGCTCCTTCCTGTCCTCCATTTACCTTCTAGTCCCTGCCCACCGCACATGTATCTGTCATTTATCCACAGTGTACATGCCACTCTCAAAGTCTGTCTTTCAACTGACTGCAGCACTGTGCATATTTTCTTACAGTCTCTGCACTGTCAGTCTTGTCAGTGCCCATTTTCCACTGAGCCAACAGACTGGAACTTCTTAAGTTCACTCCGTCATTGGCTGACTTACTCATTGTCTGTCCAATCCTGGACAGGGCTTAGTGGCGGAGACAGAAGGTGGAAAGGCGCTGTTCTTGGCTCACTGGGCTTCGAAGTCTACCGAGGAAGACTGGGAGGCCATTTCCCATCACACAGCAACTGTCGCGAGTGCTACCCTGAACATTCCCACGTCTCCACCTTTTCTCTTCATTTACATGATTTAATTAGACTCTGAAGGATAGTATTACTGACTCACTGCAGTGGCCGTGTGAGTGCATTATTGATTTGCTTTCTGAAGGCTTTTCCGGTTCCTACCTACCCAGGTGTGACTCAGGAGAGGAGGGTGGCTGAAATCTTGTTAGCAGTGGATGCTTCAATTTCACTAATTGAACAACTACAAGTTGATCCTTCTTTATTGTTTTAAATGACATTTATTTAATTACCAGTGATGATGATCACTTTTTCCCATACCTGTTGAGGGCAGTTTATTCTTCATATTCTCTTTTATGTGAATTCTCTATTCTCTACTTTTTGCTGATTCATCTGTTGGAAGCTTGATACTTTTTTTTTTATTCAAGTCATAATTAGCTCTTTTATTCCTTTGGTACCATGTTTTGAACTCAGGACACTGCACTTGTGAGGCAGGTGCCAGAACCACTGAGTTAAATCTCCAGCCCACCATAATTAATTATTCATATTTTGGCCTAGTATTGGTACTTGAAAAAAAATCAAATATATATATCAATATATAAAATAATCAATAAATAAGAAATCAATAAATATCAGTAAATTAAAATCAACATCAATAAATTAAAAATCAATATATATATATATTGACCTAGCAGATAATGAAACATAAGCCATTATATTGTATATAAATATTCCCCCTAATCTCTTTTCCCATTTAATTTGATCTTATTTTTTCATTGATCAGAGCCTTTGAAATTTCAGTACCGGGCCGGGGATATAGCTCAGTGGTTCCGGCGCCTGTCTTGCAAGCGCAAGGACCCGGGTTCAATCCCCGGTAACCACATAACAATACTGGGTGTGGAGACTCACCCCAGCGGCAACCAGTACTACATACCGCAGTGCCGGGCGTGGTGGCTCACGCCTGTAATCCCAGCACTTGGGAGCAGAGGCAGGAGGATTGCTGTGATGTGATTTGAGGCTGAGCTCAGGGCCAGCCTGAACCACAAAGCGAGATCCTGTCTCAAAAAACCTTAAAAAAAAAAGAAATTTCAGTACCTGTTTTATTTTTATGTATATAATACAAGTATATTTTAATAAACAGAATATAAAAGCCATTCTATCAAAACATAATTTTTATAACAAAAATAATTAGAGAACAACAATAGCAAATACATTGTACATTAAGAATATGTTTTCGGGCCGGGGATTTAGCTCAGTGGTTCCGGCGCCTGTCTTGCAAGCGCAAGGACCCAGGTTCAATCCCTGGTAACCACATACCATACTGCGCATGGAGACTCATGCCCAGCAGCAACCAGTACCACATCCCACAGTGCCGGGCGTGGTGGCTCACGCCTGTAATCCCAGCACTCGGAAGGCAGAGGCAGGAGGATTGCTGTGATGTGAGTTTGAGGCTGAGCTCAGGGCCAGCCTGAACCACAAAAGCGAGACCCTGTCTCAAAAAAAAAAATATATATATATATATGTATATATATATTTTTTTCATGCTAATCTCTCTCTCAACCTATTAATGCTACACCTTTTTACATAAAACATTTTAATTATTAACAATGTATCTCACACTTGGTATAATTTTGAACAATTTCCTCCCATTTCATAATATCTGTTATACTTTTTAGTCTTTATTTACAGTTTCAGTTTCTCACACCAGAAAGACAGTGTTATATTTACACATATATGTCTGTTTTATTTCACTTAAAAGTATGATTTCTAAGTGCATCTGCTCAGCTAGAAATGTCTCAAGCTTATCCTTCTTTATGGCCAAGTTGTACTCCATTATATACATATTTTTTAAAATGTCTTTTTTTATTCATTTATCAGTTCGTGGACATTTGGGCTGTTTCCAAGATGTAGCTATTACAAACTGAGCTTCTTTAAACATGGCTGCACATGTATTCCTGTGGCATGATGCTTTCAGTTCTTTTGAGAAAATACCCAGAAGGGAAATAGCAGGGTCAAATGGGAGCTCTACTCCTAACTTTTTCGGGAATCTTCATGCTGATTTCTACAGCAGTTGCACCAGTCTACCCTCCCACCAACAGTGGAGAAAAATTGTATTGTTTTTTAAAACTTTTCTTCTAATACTTCAACATTTAAACGCTGGTGTGTGTGTGTGTGTGTGTGTGTGTGTGTGTGTGTGTGTGTGTGTGTGTGTTGCATGTACCTAATAAAGGAACTTAGTACTCGAATCTTTTGAGGGGTCATTTGGGAGTATAATGGAGACTCTGAACCCTGTCTACTCACATTTGAACCCCAGCTCTGTCACCTCCCAGCTGTGTGATCTTGAGTTAGTTCCTTAACCTCTCTGTGCCTCAGTTTTCAGTCTGTCAAACAGGGAAAATAATAATACAGCTTCCATCCGTTCTCATGAGGATTAAGCGAGTACATTTAAAACAGACGGAGGCCTCACATAGAGCAAGTTCTTAGAGACTGTGATTGCCACACAGGATGGCTGTGTGATCTGGTGCTGGTGATTCTTGCTTAAATCGTCACTGGCAGGGGAGGATGGGGGACATAAGCCGTGAAAACATGACCCTGAGTTCTGTGAAGGGCAACAGCCCCGTTTCACTGTTAGAGTCTAGCGGTAAGTACCTCACTGTTTTCTGCTGGGCCCTGGGTCTGCTCACACACTCACCTGACAGACTCCATTTCTTTATTCACGTAAACGCATCTGCTGTGCCCCTCTGTACAGTCAGGCTCCCGAACTCTGTACAGTCCAGCTTTCTGCCCTGGATCTGCACAGCCTCATAGGTAGATCCTACTTCTCGGGTGTAGAAGGAAGGGGCAGGGAAATGTATCATCATGGAGATGAGAGCCAGGAGTACTATGGGAGGTTTTCGCCCCGACCCAGGGAGGCTGAAGAGGGGCTGTCTGTTCTTTTGTGAGTGAGAGAAGTAATGACAGACTGGCTTCCTGCCGTGCACTGGCTGGGGTGACGACCCCAGAGCACGTTTTCCAGCAAGTTCTGCTTTGAGAGCAGCGGCGGGAAAGGACAGATCTCGCGGCTGACTGGCCACTGAGCAGATGGCACATGGCAGCCTTTCAAAGCCTCCTGGTTCACCTGCAAATCAATTTTTCAGATGCATATATTTAGGGAGACAATTCATCAGTGGAGGTGACAAAACCATCTGGCTCTGGGGACTGCAAAAAAAATTAGAGGTTGTAAAAGTTTACATTCTGTCTGATGAAGGGTATATGTCTGGCTTTCATTATGAGGAGTTGATGAGTTCTGTCTATGACTTGTTTTCAGGGATTTTTTAACCTGGCCCTGCTAATTGAAGAAGGTGCTATAATCCCACACCATATTTTGGATTTCTTGGAAATTGACCCAGCGCTTCATTCTAATAACATCTCCATCCTCCGAGAACTGTATGAAAGGTAAACGAAGAGCCACTTTCATCCTGACAGGTCTGGGCGTCCCGGGGGAGTGAGCGCTACTTGATCTCTGGTTCAGGCAGCCTTCCCTTTTGTCTGAGGTGCTAGTGTTAGAAAAAAGGCCCAAGATTTGCCTCCACTAGAGGACACTCAGCCAGACCCAAATTCTTTTCTAGTAGCTGAGGCCCCAGATAGAAAATGTGCTTGCTCTGAAGTTCAAGTGCTGACCCAGATTTTCCATGAGAGTGGAAAAGCAGCGCCTCAGATTAGCCTGTCCTTCCTGAAAGATAGGAGGCTTCCCCGTGTCCGGACTTCGGACCAGCCTTACCTTAGAAGGCCCCGCGCCGAGTCCTCCTTATAATTAAGGACACCACAAAAATAACCTCGCTCTGAGATGTTCACCAAGATCTGAGTCCCAGGTCAGGCCCAGACCACTGACACCTGGCTCCCGTCTCTGCTTCTCATCCTGAGTGCACTCATTCGAGCAAAAGCTGAGGAGTGTAGGTCTGAGGGTCTGAAAGGCCCCTCACAGGTGGTGCCACCGAAGCCCTCGGATGCACCAGATGCCTGGGCTCTGTCACAGGTGCTGGAGCCACAGCCACGAAGAGTCCTTCAGCCCCTGTTCTCTGGCCTGGCTGTACCTCCACTTGCGGCTTATCTGGGGCGCCGTCCTGCACTCTGCCCTGGTAGGTGTACCATCCCCCGGCCCTGCCCTCGTGGCCCCTGCCCTTTTCAGTCATCTGATGCGCACCTCGCATGTTTGCAGATCTACTTTCTGGGAACCTTCCTGCTCTCCGTATTGATCGCCGGGACTGTGCAGTACTTCCAGTCTGCCTCAGGTAAAGACCTATCCCAAGAGGCCCAGGCAGGTTGAAAAGCTCAGGAGTCTTTTCCCCATCACACTCTTGGTCATAGCTGCTGCTTTTCCTTAGGGTGGCCAGGCCCTAGACAGCCCACTCACAGATGCCCTAGACAGTGTCCATAACCCTTGCCTGTGCGGAGGTCAAAAAGCTACGAGATTTTTCAATGCAAGATTTTTTTTTAAAAGCATTTAAGAAATTGGACTAAAATGTCTATCAGAACTCTATTGTGTGTCATAAAAGCCCCCTCCTGCAGGAAACCTTCCCATTCATTCTGGCTGAACAGTCAAATGTGTAAAAGGACAAGCAAATGCTCATAGGAAGTAAACACACCTGGACACGCAGCCTCAGAGAGAGGCCCTGAGGGAGACTTGGTCTAGCTTGGCTTCCACTAATCACTTTTATTTTTCTGAGCTGGTATGGGATAGTAATTAAGGGGATGGTGCTCCAGTCACTTCTATTCAAGCTTAAAATCCAGACCTGGTTACACATTAGCTGTGTGATTTATGGCAAGTTACCTATCCTTCTGATTCCCCAATTTCTCATCCATCAAATGAGGCTCTAGTAGTAGCTATGTCCCAGAAAAGTAAAATGGAAAAAAATAAGTTAATGACACTGAAATGACAATTATAGTTAAATGTTAGCTGTTCTACTTATCTGGTATATACAACCCTTTCCATAAATGAGAGCAATTATGTTTATCTACCCTGTTACACTGTCGACTGAGTTTGTTCTGGAAGGTTTAGTCCGGTTGTTTGTGGTGCCTCACCTGTAAGAGGTGCTGAAGCCTCCGTCAATGGAAATTCTTGTTTGCTGCCATCATGAGTGGCTACAAATGCACACAGTGGCTGACAGAGACCAACAGAGGCATTTAGAAATGGAGCAGATGTAGGATCTGAGCTTTCGGATAGTGACTGCTCAGGAAGGCGCTAATGAGAAGCTAAAGGAAGGCAGCCTGCCTTTTCTTCTTTCAAGAGAAGAGCGTCAGAGAGGCAAACTGGGAAGCATTTCTTACAGTCTACCTGAGGAGCCAGTCGAGCAGCAGTCAGGAGCCCCCGGGTGTGACTCCTTCTCTCCGGCCTCTGCTGACACCTTTTGACATCATGCAAATTCCATCCTGGCCCTAAATGTGTTGCCAGGTAGAGCACATTTATTTTCCCCCTTGTCAGTGTTTTCCATTTCAAATTATCTCTGTCATCTTTTACTCGGTAGAAATATTGTCATGATTATTACAAATGCAGTTCCCTTAGAGGAGTTGAAAATTGTCTTTACGATTTTACACCAGCTGGTAGCCATGAAAATTCATGGGCAGGTGGAATTGCTTTTATCAGAAGTCACCATGTTTTCCTGCCTTCGCGTCTTCATTAGCAGTCCGTCTGCATCCTTGCCTCCCTGTCCCTCCTGGCCTTTCCTTTGCTCTGTCTCCTTGGTTCTTGTGCACATTCTCCTTGTTTTTGCAAACGTTTTTTAACTCCTGCCCCTTCCCTGCTGACCAATCCAGAGAACGCTTTGTCACAATAAGATCTTACAATCAACTTCCTTCTGCAGCCTTCCTTTGACAGAGGAGGAAACTGAGGGGTGAAACTACTGGCCCCGGTAAGGAAGGACAAGCAGAGAGGGTCCGGGCCACAGAGCTTTGAGGGGCTTTCAGCATCACAACCCTTAGAACAGTGGCTGTTGACTGTCATAGACTTCTTGCATTCACGTCAGGAATACTCTGTCACATATTGTTTCCTACCTTGAAATGACCTCCACGATAATCACCTAACCCTCACACCTATATATATCTATATATATCTATATCTATATCTATATATATATATATATATATTTTTTTTTTTTTTTAGGTTTTTTTTTTTTTTTAGGTTTTTTGAGACAGGGTCTCGCTTTTGTGGTTCAGGCTGGCCCTGAGCTCAGCCTCAAACTCACATCACAATCCTCCTGCCTCTGCCTCCCGAGTGCTGGGATGACAGGCGTGAGCCACCACGCCCGGCACTGTGGTATGCGGTACTGGTTGCTGCTGGGTGTGGGTCTCCACACCCAGTATTGTTATGTGGTTACCGGGGAATGAACCCAGGCCCTTGCGCTTGCAAGACAGGTGCCGGAACCACTGAGCTAACTCCCCGGCCCCCCTCACACCTATTTTTAAAGTGCATCCAGGGCTTAAGCAGCAATATAAAGGAGAGATATAAAGAAACCAACAGTAATAAAATAGTACCCATTTCCATAATGTAAAGTGGAACACAGAGCCTCTGCGTGTCAGTACTGAACAGATCCACAGGGATCGCCGTACATGCAGACTTTGATGTAGTAGGTGTGGCAGGGCTCTAGGATGAGGGGTTTCTGCAGCAATCCCTCATCCTGACGGGGAAGGGCAGTCTTCGTCCTAAGGTGCACGTCACTTTGAAATACCAAGGTCACAGCGGTGTCAGGAACAAGGCACAGGGCCCCAGGGGGCAGATGTCAGGTGGCCCGGGCCACCGCTGTTGCCGTGCTGTCTTGGCCGTGTGGGGATGGTCTCGGGGCTGCTTCACGGCGGTGGGGTCCCGCAGCAGGCAGTGCCAACTCTAGGAGCCTCCCGTATGCACTGCGGGATAATGACTGGAGCTAGACGTGAGGGATCCTTGTCACTGCACCTTTCCCAGGCAGGTGTTTTTAGAATTGATGTTCAGGGTTGTAACCCAAACCGGACCAAAAGGGCCTGTCCAGTATTCGTTCATCTCCACCTTCCTTCATTGCGTTTGTGTACTTGTGATATATTGTCAGGGTTTCACAGCCCTTCACCACATTAGACTCTCCTGCGCCCAGAAGGCCAACAGTGAGAGGTAGTAGTTAACACCAGCAGAACAAGAGTCATGCTGTCAAATTCTGGCCCTCCGTCGCTGTGTGACCCGGAACTAGGAAGGGATCCTGTCTGTGTCTCAGTTTCTTCTTTTGTAAAACAGCAGAAATCATAGTCTACATACCACCTACAGTAGCTGAAAGAACCAAATGTGATCACATGTTCCATACTCAAGCCTCCTCCCCATGCCAGCTGGGCGTGCCTCAGGAGTGATGGCCAAAGTGCTTTACCTGCAATTACAACTGCTGCCTGCAGAGGGCGCCTACATTTAAATAGCATGAGGATTACTAGCACCTTCCGTGTTTTGTTTTGCAAAACTGTGAGACTGAAGTACGTCTTTTTA